>JAAXOA010000353.1:0-25479 GCA_036561885.1 Salina celebensis
ATCAGAGAAAGTTGGCAGCTTTTCTAACTCCTGGCTGGATTTTGCATACATTTTTGGAGAAAGTTTTACATATTGCGAATTGTTAATTAATCGCCATGTCATAAGTATTCAATTTATTCATTGGAAGTTTTCCAACCATTTATAGTAGCAGTTTTAATCAGATAGAAACGCCCATTGTGAAAGTAAAAGGGTTACAAAAGTTTTGTTTACATCGTTAGAAAAAAAAGTAGTTTCATTTTGTAAATTATGCTGAGCTTGTATGTATGCAGCGAGCTTCCCAAAAACTTTTAAGGAAAAGTTCGAATCAAGGTTAGGGAATAAGTGCTCATATGAAATGTTCGTTAAAAGAAAAAGCTCAATGTCGATTGGAGCAATTTAGAACCTATATGGAAAACCAGGCTACAAAAAGTTAATCGTTTAATTGCAGCTGAACTGGGATGTTCAAATTGAATTAAGCGAAAATCTCACAAGTACACAAGTTGTGTTTGTATTTATGGAACTGTTGTTTTTGTGTAAAAGAGTTCTTAAATCAGTGTGAACTGGAAGATCCTTATCCTTATATAGATTACTCCCTCCCAAATCTGGTTGCAATTTTTCAAAAACGGAGATTTATTTTAGAATGCAGATAATGTAGCTGTTCTAAAAAGATTTGGTTATTGAGTAGAATTGGCGTTTTCCTAGAGCTATTAAGGCATGTCTTACAAAAGACGGGTAATTAGTAATTAACATAATTTCATAGGTGCCTAGATTTCAAGCTTCTCTGCTTGAATCTTTTTACTTCAACAAGCAAGCTACTTTATTTTATAGGAAACAGATGATACGGGCGGAATTTCCATCAAACAATTGAACAATTTATTAAACTCGAAAAAACACCACTGTTACAAGACAAAAAACATATGCCAAGTCAAGTGATATGTGACTAAAACAAACGATGCCTTGATATTTTTGGTAGGAGTCGTTGCCTAAAACTGTCTCCAAAGCTCTGAGCACATCTAAAATAAAGTATATTTATCAGCCAGCTCTACTGTAATAAAAATCAGCACTTGTCCAACAAACATTTTCAAAGTTGATCTTTTTGAAATGACCTCATAGCTGATAGCATGGACCAGGACCAACACTAGTTTATAGGTTCTGTTAACCCCATTGTGACCAAAAGGTCAAGGCATATTCAAAAGACGTTTTCAAATTTCGCAACAATAAAGTGTCATTTTATCTCTTGGAATTTCACCTTATGCTTCGTTTACTTTAGTAAAGGCTATATATTTATGTACATTTATAATATTGACCTAGAATAATTTGTATTTTTTAAACTGTAATAATTACGTTTCTGTATCTCGTATTTTTATTCAAATAACGCTTGTGAGAGCACTCCCCCTGACCATCCCAAGCATGTAACGATTATTTAGTTTTCTGAAATTATGGAACGTTAGATAAACTCTTGTACATTTGGATCAAATATATTTCTACCTTTGGGTCTTGTACATTCGGGCTGTTTGGAACAAAGGATGTTAAGTATAAATGATGGAGTTTCAATAAAATAGGCTGTACCATTTTTATTAAATTGAAATATGTTCCCCATGTACTCTCAACGTCCTAGTTTCTACTGACACGCCTCTAACAATATATGGGAAGCCCGAGAATTAGTTGTAAAAAGGATTAACCTTCTGTACATAAAAAATAATCTAATAAGAAGAAAATATTGTTTCAAGGTATTAGAACAAGATCGCAAGATCGACGTTTTTTCGTGAAGACTGTCGTCATATCGCTTACGCATATCATACATATTACATATACCATCTACTTAGCACTCTGAACTATTATAAAAAAAATATCAATCTAAATTTACTCAAAAACAAAAATTTGAAGCTAACCGTGAAAATCTTATACAATGGCTATAACCCAAGGCGCACTTAACGTGTCGGCTCTACTACAGGACTACTTGCACCCTCCAGTACTCGTTAGTCCTGCAAGTCCTGCTTGCTACTTGAACCCACGTTTCTATAAAGGATATAAAAAAGTATTTATATCCCTTCCTTCTCTACGTTTCTATGGAACTTCATTCGTTATTTGGTTACTCAGTGTGATTTGCATCAACCATGTTGCATATCTACGCCAAAACTGGAACAAAAATCCGGACGTCGAACAATTTGGCGTTTATATTGTACTCAGTGCTTTACTGATACTGGCTATGGCTGCGCTCGAGATGCTTATTAGTTACCCCCTTCATATCTGTTACCTAATCAATCAGTGCTTGAAATTAACCCCGTTTTACAACAATGGCTGGCCAACAAGACATCGACGAGCTAAATCATTAGAAGTTGTTATATATACCATTTCTTTGACATTTACATTTTGTCCAATTACGTTCATGGTGGGACCCATAGTTAAGGAATATGGTCCTATACTTGTTTCAATCAAACATGGCTACGATGGACAACAAAAATATTTGAAGCTTTTGCGTACTGTGGTATTACATTTTATGGTGGCGGGATTGTTCTTTATGGATTATTGTTAATCATAATTTATATTGAAGCCATGAGTGTATTGTCATACCAAATGTGTCGCAAACATATAAGAGCTTCTTTTCCTATTTTTAACCGAAGTTTTCAAATCTTCCTAGTTCTCCGTTTAATGATTCGAATTGGAAATCAAATTATTGCCAACTTCCTGACAATTCTTACTGTGGTCGGTGTCCTTTTGTGTAGTTTCAGTACATACGGAGTTGTTAAATTGCACCACCAATTTCCATTTGTAATCAATATAGCAATGGCCCTTGCGTTTCCACTTGTAATGCTTATAAACTTTTTCTTAGTTTCCTTGGCTTCAGTACAAAACAGCAATGGTGTAAAATTCGTAATGTACTGGAAGCGATTTAGGCTTCGCAAAGCAGAAAGTCTGCAACTTAGGGCGTGTCCAGAAATAGGCTACGCATTTGCAAGAATTCGGAATGTAAAACATAAAACTGCTTTGTCAATTGCAGATATTGTATTGAATACCACTGCAACCTTAGTCCTGATGTGAAACACAAGTCATTGTTGTATACCTGCTAAAATAATTTTGTGAATACCAGGTTAACGTTCCTCAATAAATACTGTAGTTTACAAATAAAAACTTAAATGTTGTGATTGTAACTATCTTTCAAAATGATTCATTCGTACGTACGCGTGCCTGGGCATGCGTCATTCAGCTAACGAACCATCGATACAATTAACATTTTCCAATTAAAAATTTAAACAAATGCGCTAAGCGAAGCCCAGTTTTATCCTACATCGAGTCGGCTACTAAACATACATGAATATTCGTTGTTATGTACGCTTAAACGGATCCAGTCCATTTTTTCATTCGTATTTCGATATCCGAATGTGGACGAGCAGCTAGAATGTTGTTATGGAAATGAGAAGCGCCCATCTTTTTCAGTTAAACTCAACTCTACACGTTAACTTACATAGAAAGTAGAGCGGAAACGACTTCGTGGAAAGGATCGCACAATCTTATCTTTAACTCAGGCTGTATGTGTGTAGACGGTGGATGGTGATAACGACAAAAAACGTGTTTCAACTAATGTGCAATTGTACCATTTACGAGCGATGAAAACTGGAGAAAGCAGAAGTAAGTATCATGGGAACGTAGAACTCCTGAAACCTGAAGTTCTTTGGTGTGTTTTCTGGCGGAGAAAGAAACTGGAGGAGAAAAAACTTCTTCAAATATTTCTATAATCACACAAAAGACCATTGCCATCACAACCATCAGTGGGAATAAGTGTCTCTCCTTGACACTATCTTTGCTTTCACACACAATGGCTCCCTTACTATCTCCAGGAGAGTGAAAGTCACACAAAGTAGTTAGCGATAAATGCTTGGGTGATGATAAAGGCGGAAACGACTTGAAGCGAAAATCAGCAGAGAATAACTTACTACACTCTGTTGTACCTACGATAAAAGCTAGAGTGTTGTATAAAGACATTATTTGGAATTCTTTGCAACGTGGGTGATTTCATACACGAGCTGGAAAATATACCGACGAGTAAATCGATTCATAACGAGCAATTCCTATACACAAGTTCTTTTAAAAAATACCGTAATTCAAATAATTGTGAAATTCCGTAATATAATGGCTGTTTACATTTTCACAGTTTTCTTTTTGTAACAAACACATTATAACAAAATTGCAAATTAGTTGGTATTTTTACTGGTATTGTTGTTGAGCTGGGATGAGCCTTTAAGACCAATCAAAATGAGTCAACGTCAAAGTCGCTCATCAAAATATACAGACAACTGCGTTGTGGGTGCACAAAAAATCAAGTTCCTACTAACTACATCCTCCGTTCTTTTATTGTTCACAAAGGGAAAAGTATATTACAGCTGTGAAAACACAAAATATATTTTGAGAGAATCGGTGAAAATTAAACAAACAATGGCTGCATCAAAAGCTTTGTGACGCGAACGGGTGGTAGTTATTACCTCGCTGTGCTCAACAAATCCAAACAACAAATGAAAACCGGCTTTTGTATGATTTCGTAAATGTTACTCCGAAGATAAATAGCACGGCAAAATTAGATCTGCATCACACCCGGTGATTCTAAATTGTTTTGGTAGGGTATTAACAGCTTCTGACTAAATGCTTAGCTAGTACTGATGCTTAACTCCTCCCATTCTAAATAGCCCTCAAAAGTAAAAAAAAACCTGATATTTTGAAATTCAGATAGCGTAAATGCTGCAAGATATTAATGATTTTGGCGTAACAATGACTCCCGCCAATTACAGATAGGACGCAAATTAAGTCATGTACCAATCGTTACTGTCAGTTACAAATGCTATCTCAATATTTAGAATGAAATTTTGTTGCTGGAATATCAATAGTCCAATGTGACTGCTGTTGGCGTATCGTATTCAGAACTATGCCGCCTGCCTTCCAATGTATATGAAACCAAAATGAAAACGTCACTTCGCCCGGCTGCCCGTTTTTCAAAACTCATACTTTCTCAACTGCTGGTTCATAATGAAAATTTTAGTTTAGAATATCCAGTTGATATTCAGAAGAGAACAAAAGGTAGTATTCATGACACGCAAGCATAAAAATATCCTTGCATCAATGACACAACCAACACATGTTTTCAACACGAATCTCTCTGTTAAGATTTTAATGGGCAATTTGGCAAGCAAATCGGGTAGTATCTTTTGTTCCATTCCTTCTGTCGACATACTTCAACCACCTTACTTAGTTTCAGCGCTTGTGGCAGCCAAACAATGACAATGGCTCCGTGCCCAAGAATTCATTGTGCCGGTTATTTGTGTGGAAATGTCCTTGTTAGGCAAGCCTGCTACTTAGATATGCTGTTGTGTTTGTTGGACAAGACAGAATTTGGATTTTCATTCAAATTGGCGTTTCTGCTTCTTTTAAATCATCTGTTTCTTTGTTTGTTTTCTAAATAAATCGATTATTTGGACTGATGAATAGTTAATGCGATACATAAACGAAATGTTTTGTGTTATGAATACAAAACCGAATAATAAATTACAGTAGGGCTGAGAAATGCCCCATTTCCATAACTCAAAGAATACAAAAAAGTAGAACTAACTGAATGAAAGGATCTACAATATTTACGTTATAAATTTGAGATTTCAGGTATTGTTAACAAACTCGAGCAGCAGGCATAGTAAGTCGCTTGTACTTGTACTATACTAGTTCCGAGGAAAAAAAGGAATGAATATCTTAATATTAACTCGGTCAGACTTTAATGGCAAAGTTTTGGCCAAAGTATGAGCAGCAAAGTGTAAGAGAGCTTACTTATTCCCAGAAGAGATGGTTTTTATTCAGCGCTTTGGGTACACACAGTATTTCATCTTTTTATCGCTTTTCCGCTTCGCTTGTGACTTACTAGTCAAATGTTCAAAGTTAAACATTACACAGGTTTGGGAGTTCCGAAGCCATTCACTGGGAAAGTGATTATCCAGAGCTTTTCTTGCATCCAGAGACCCCTTTTTCATTGAATATGCAAGTAAATAGCTTTTTTATACATTCCAAATGATATATTTAATGTGAGCTCTGTAGCATGTGTTGTAAAAGCAGCGGATGCTCAATAATAGATGAAATTTCACTTCCATCAAATATTACGCTTTTGCATTTGATAGAACGAAACTTACTTTAGAAAATGATCACAAATATTGCAAAGTTTGCAAATATAGATTTCTTATCCTTCAAGGCGTTATATATTTTTGCGAACAAGTGATACTCATTTTGAGTTGTTGTAGTTTCTTATCAAGACCGCTGCTGAATGGAATAAGATGTGAATACCAAAAATAAAGAACCTTGGAAAGAATTTCCTATTAAGTAATTAGGTAGCCATGTTTTTCTTTTGAAAATTCGACAGGGGAAAGAACCACTCTTGGAGTTGGAATAAAAATATTTGCTCACAAACAATGCTCTGTTTGTTTCATTTATGAAATTTAAGGTCTTACTTTCCCTGCATGATAGCCTAACGCCTCTTTCATTCTGAGTGCTTGCAATGGCTGCCATCATCCTTGTTTGAACTCTCTTATTACCGTGCTAATACCTTCAGCGACACTCGAAGCGGTCCAATAATAGTTTTGTTTAATGCCTTCAAGTCACACTCAGTTAGTGGCCGTTAAAACGCTAGAAATGGTGTAGCGCTATACTCACCAGTCAATATAAATCCAACCACTGTCTTGTTCCAAGAACTTTGCATATGTGTGTTTATTCCATGGGATTGCAGATATATTATGCGTCTTTATTGTCCATCCGTCGTTCTCTTTGTATCCGGCTAATTCATTTACACACACCTTGGAAATAGGCTCATTAACGCACTGTTCAAAGTTTTCATTTTGCATACACAAATATCCTTTATAATTCACGATATTCCTTGTGAATCTTACACTCCAAATATAAAAAATCTCATCGTCGCTGGTTCTATGCATGAATTGGACACATGTCGCGTGAAAACATTTTCCCTTTAACTGCGCTCACCACCGTATTCCCTATTCGGAATTTCTGAAATAGAAAGAAATTGTTTGGCTTTCTTTACTTCGTGACAGTGAGCCCGTTTATCATATCTCTGTAATTTTCCAGGAGTTTTTCACAGCCCGCATGATACTGAGAACAAAAACATTGAATTTAGAGGAGCAAAACTATTTGCCGTTTGTCCTACCCAACTTCCAATGAGACTAGCGCTTTCGGAATCCTACCGACTTTCTCCAATGCATAGATAAAAAGGCGAACATTAAAACGGAAAGAGAAAACATGTCTCGTAGTTTTTCAACATTGAATAGCATTCTCAACATTTCGCAGATTGAAACCATGCTCATTCTAGTTATCACGCAATCGGACGAATTCAGGACCACGAAAATCCTTTCTCTTGGAATTTTACACGCTAGACATAAATCCAAGGTTACTTTCACTTTATGAACCTAGAGCAATACAAGTTCTTTGTACAATTCTAATAATTTTCTCACGATAGAAGAGTATAAACCGCTACTCATTTCTCTTGACACGAACAGAATCATGTGAAGTTTATTTCACTTTCACTAGATGCATACTTTGATTAACTTGTAATGTGCCCATGGCAAATTTTTGTGTGTTTCAACCGATACTCAAAGCCATACCATCAACGTAAAATATTTTTCCCGCATTGGAATTGCCTGAAGAAAGCTAGTTAAAAAGAAGGCCACAGATGTATCTTAGAAATACAGATATCTTCGATAAGCCCAACTGTATGCTATGCTAGGAGGAAAAGCTACCTATATTTTAAAGTGTTTGTCAGGGAAAAGTAAGTGTTTGCAACCAATAAAATTATTTTTATTGCAAAAAACACTTTCGGTATGAGCATGTCACAAGTGTTTTTCTTCTGTTTTTTTTCTCAACGAGTCCTTTGAAAGTCATGATTTGAAAGCACGAAACCAAACGACTATATCAAAACAAATTCACTAGGCTACACTCGTTCATGAGTGTTTCTCGTCAACGTCATGGTTCTTCATCAGCTACGGATTGCGAAAAATAGTTAAAGATGTTCTTGTATTGCAGAATTCTTCTAAGGTTGGATTTCGTCCAGGGAAAAACACTGTCTCAGTTATCTTTTCTTGCCCTTACTCCCGAAACCTACCAATTGTAGTCAATGGCGACACGTAACTTTCAATTTCTTGCACGCTTGTCGTAACTAGATCCATCGTGATACGTGTTAGTTTAAGGAAACATACAAGTAAGAAACTGACGATAAACTGATGCCGACAATATTACCAAAACCAAACACTCGATTGAGAAAACAGTAATAAAGATGCTTCTGCATATATACATTCCATACATACAACATTCCTACGAATGCCTAACCAGGATATGCAGCATAACATATTTGTTATTTCAGGAGTAGGCGTAGTTAATCAAATAATGTAATTTGCCATGACAAGATGAAACCTTATTTTTTCCGAATAAATTATTTTCATTATACATAAACAGAGGCTGTTCAGTTCTCCCTGGGAACATGTTTTGTCTCTTGTTAGCTTTCGCCTTTGTGTTTTCTCTTCTGTTCTCAGCAGTCATTTGTGTCAGCGATATTTGTCTGAACGTTTTATATTCAGCCATTATTCAAAGATGCTACATGCCATAGAGATACAAAATAAGAACAATAGGCTGACGCTGTTTGTGCACCATCATCAAACTGCTTTCCCATCATTAAACAAACGCTGACTTGAGCAGTTGGGTCACGGAGAAAACACTCAAAAGAAAGTGTTCAACAATCGGTATATATTGTCCCAATAGATAGCTATCGACTTCTGACAATCATTATGCATGCAAGCACGTAATTGATAACCGTGCAACTTACAATCAGCAAACAAAAGAAAAATCTAATGATGACAAAAAGAGAAAGTTTGTCTAACAGCTTTCTATCCTTGCCTTAAAATACCAAACTCAAACTGTTTAATGTACACCCCGAGAAGAAAATGATGCATACTAAATCGATATCGTTTAGCTCGTTTGTACTGGCACAGTTCCGTGTTTCCTTATTTTGTAATGCTCGGGCGTCTAGTTCTGGGTTTAAGGTTTTAAACTGTCTACTTTGCAGCCGTCGTTATTGCTTTGTTATTCGTTGTTGTATCAGCGTTACTTGGTATTTACTCTCGATTATAATCAGTGGTAATGGTAATTGACTACATCTTGAATAGATCCATCAGCATTGTTACCGTTACCGTTTTATGCACACAAGCAGAGGAAAGTTTCGTGAAGAAATTAAAATCCGAAAGATCGTCTCTACGTCACGTATTGATAAAAACATTCGTTTCCACTTTTAGACGAACCTCCTATTTGAAAACTACCTTCTACTTTGTACGAATACTTTGTAAAAACGCAATGAAACTACAAAGGAGAAGTGTAAAAACATATCAAATTATTTTTGTTCATTGTCGGATGCAAGGCGTAACACACAGGCTCAATCACATGCCTTTCTTTTACCCAACCACCTTATAATGATTAGCGATTTCATTTTTCTTATTTGGAGTAGAAAAAATATCTTAATTTTCCGATTAAACGAAAAATTTACTACTGCGTCATGACATAATTTCTTTTGTTACACAGGAGATTAAGCAGTGTCTCAATACTCACAAATACACAGATATGCTTCCATAATATCTCATCGTTTTCAGACTCCCTAGGAGTCTGCTAGCAAAACATTCAATCCTTTTAAACGCTAAAATCAAAGGTTATCCACAAAGTGGTAAATTGAGTCGATATGCGGGGATTTACAGGAATATAATGTACACCATGTAACTTAAGTCTAAAGTAGTAGATGACTAGAGAATAACTATGAAATTGGATACTTCAATTCAAGCAGACAGTTCTTCCATTAGCGTTGATTTCTCCAATCTGCATTTCAGAACGTTTTTAGCTTACACTTAACAGTGACTTGTGTACGGGAAGAATTTCCTCGTCACCTCTTTTTAGGTTTACTTAAACGATAATCCTTCCAAACGTGACTCTGTGGCTTGCAAAATGTATTAACTCCTTTCATAGTTGCAGTTTGACCACCAACTCTATACATCTACAAAGTATTAGTACCTACAGTGATTCCCACTTGCATAACACAACAACAAAATTCATCTTATGTTGCGATTACCCAATTTTGGCGTATGAATTACTTTAAGTTTATGAATACAGAGTAACAAATAAGTTATGATTATGATAATGAAAACTTAAGTAACTCACACAGTCCAGCACTGCAACAACCCAGACCCATGTTCGCCTCCTGTAACGGTTGAAGTTTGGTGAGTTTGTGTTAAAGGGAGGGATGTGGGTGGCGGTACATTTCGCTGTAGCGTACGGAGTAATTTTGGCGGCTTCTGTGGGGATTACTCCCACCCACTAGGAAAACCCTTGATTTGAAAAACCGTCAAGGTCAATTTGTCACAATCCCATTTGAGCAACACGTTTAATCTCCAGATGAGAGGCCATCACTTGTGCAAACGGTAACGCAGGCCGAGAAGAACACGTATTCCAAAACATTATCCACTTTCACTGTCCACATGGAAATGCGTATCCTTTTACGAGGGTTTTTGTAAGTTTTCACTTTTCTCGATAGAAATTTCACGGGAAAGCAGCTATAACTGTTGTACGTCTGAGCTCGTCCAAGTGTAGAAGGGAACTGCCGACACGCTCTGCAAAAATTGTGTTAAAATCAGACCATGAACTTTCACCGTGCTGTGGAGAAAGCTACTTGCAACGCATTTAGCTGCACGCAGCCAGAACTGAGCAGGCCATATTACGCAATGTCAGATAGATCGCTTAGAGGGTATTAGCTATATTCTAAAGTTATCAAAATCCTAAAGTCTTTAGGTTAAACAGGTACAATATGTCAGTTTTGTGTGAATTTTCATTCAATGTATTTTGTCATTGCATACACACCATCTCTTTTTATCTACAGCACAGGTTGAAATAAAAAAATAAAGTTGCGAATTTGTGGGCTTACAGGAAAGTGTTTACTTGTAGTACTGCACTAGAAAACCAAATTTTGTTTTAAAAAAACAAGATGTTTTTCTGCTTTTGCTAGTTTGGCTGAGTATTTTATGTTTTCTGGAAAAAATAACAAAAGTTTTTTCTGGATCATAAATTTGAACAAAAAAACAACATGCTACAACCCAAAAGTTCTAGCATGATTTCATTCGGATTTTGTTCGAAAACAAATATAAACTTCAGGTTTTTTGGTGTAACGTAAAAACAAAATAAAACAAGCAAACAAACATGTCAACATGCCGCACTTTCTGTCAAACTGTTAGCGTTTTGTCGCTTATTTGCTTTCATACTTTTACATGACGGTAAACATTGTTTATTAAAAAAAGAGAAAGTTAAGTTGAGTTTTGTTTACACGTTTCGGTATGGGATGGGAATGGATATGACTATATAAATTTACGACAGAAGTCTCGTGTCCAAACGATTTTGTGCCTGCCGCTTGTATATCAATCAGATCCAAGATCCGTCAAAGAAATGCTTTTTATCACATGGAAACCTTTACTTTAACTGTCCGGTCCACTGTCACAATACTGGAACAATATAATCAACAATATTAAAACTGGCTTCGAGACCACATATTCTTAAAACCATTTAATATACAGCAAAAGTATGCCTGTAACTATAGTATTTGTGCAATTTGACTTGACATCTGACAGGGGGTTTGCCCCATATTGACGAATTATGTGAATATCCGGCTATAAATTTTATTTAAAGCCATGTATAACATGGTTTATTAAAAAATTTCCAGTCTTGGGACAGTTGAGTCAATTGGTTTTTGAGTAGTCATTATTGAAGGACACTGACTGACGCCTGTAAAAGAATTGTTATTGAATACCCGGCTATCCTGGTTAGAGTAACGGTTTCATTGCTTCAGAAGAAGCATTCCTTTGACGTATATTGATCGGATGTAAATTGGGAAAGGCTGTTCTATTTTTCAGTAATTGTGAAACAAAAAAAAAACAGCTGAAAGCCAGGACAAAGTATACTTCAATGCGTCTTTGTGAATTAAATGACGTGTGTTTCAAATTCCTCGACGAATTTAAGACGATTGCTGCGGATGTAACAAGTTCCGAACAGTAAATACGGCGGTCTTAAAGTATTTCCTCTTATTTTCAAGTTTGGCTGTGACAAGTATATAGGATGCTGTAACATGTTTTCAACATGTTGTTTGTTATATTCATATGGAATTGTGAAGAATCATAATTTTTTATACAGTATAAAATTAACTTCTATTGTGAAATTCTTGTTTGAAGTCGTTTGTATAACGTTAGGATAGCTATTTCAAACTTCTCCCAGAAGGAAAACCTATGATGTCTTGACATACTTATTAGCAACATCCATCTTATTAATTCGTCAAAGACGTTTCCGTCTAATGACATTTTGTTCGTTTTTAATGAAACTTGCTGTTTATAAGACCCTGAGATAGGAAAGACACTAAATGGAAGATTCATGAATGATATTTTATTAAGGAATGTTACGGGTTTATTCAAGAGCAAGTTCTGCCCACATTCAAAGCTGTATCTTGTAAATCGCATTTGTTTCTTTGAAACCTTTGTGACGTTTTGTATAGGCAAGACAATGACGAATTTATTAACCATTGCATTTGCCATGTTCAATGAGCATTGTGCTAAAGCATCGGGCAAAATTTGCAGGTCATTGTCTTGGGTGAGCTGAACGAAAATTGTCTATTGTAGTTGAATAATTGGCAAGTGGACGGGGCTGAATGCATGATTTTTTAAGGTCATAGGTGTGGGCAACTGCGACCCTAAAAAATCTTGCATTCATTCTAACGTGTGGGACTATGTATATATAAGTAAAACCGGACGCAATGAACCAAGTGACGTTCCAAGAAAATTCCTCTGGTGGTGAACACCAACAAGAAGTGAAAATACTTCTCTAAAGCATTAAGCGGAAGTTGAATGGTGAGTTTCATAACATTGAAGACTCCTCAAAAAGAAAGGACTCACAAAGAGGACATTGTCACCCTGCTTCATATAGTGAATGTATGTGTCTCTACTCCAAGTTCCGACCGATTTTCGTCGACATGTAACTCGATTACCTCGTAGTCCGTGAAACTCATACAAGTGTACCAATAAATTTGCAAAAGATGAATAGTTGCGGGAGAAACTGCGGGAATGATAGTTGTTGAGGCTATAATGGAACTAATGGTGTAACTTTTCGTTGGGGAAAATATTTTCACAAAATATTTGTATGGGAATTCGAATTCGAACCATTGCCAGCAAAAATAGCTCCAGGAGTCACATTTTTTTCCTACAAGAATTGTGATAATAAACTTTAAAAATACAGAACCGGCGAAACTCAGAACTTTTCTGTTTTTACAATGATCGAATAACTTAGCGGTAAAAGTAAAAGCAAAGTTTTTCGTTGTTCTTCCATCTGGTTGGATGTTTTCAGACAATTTTCAGAATGAAAACACAAGATGTTGTTTTTAATCCGAGCCAAAAGCAGAAAATATCTCTAAACTTGCGTAATTGGACAAGTATTTTTCTTCCTTCGTAATATTTCAAGGCATTCTATTTGTTATCATAATGCTGAAAACCCCCGTTTTCATGACCAGTGTTTGCGTAAGCTTTCGTCATCACTACAATACGAAGGTCGGTAGCTGTTTCTAGTGCCTTTCATTAGTTACTTTTGCGAAGAGTTTTCATTGGACCATGTCAACAGCTGCTGGCGAGTGTCTAGAAATAAATTGAGAGAATTGGCAGTGTATAAATGACAAAAGTGGAATGATATGGCTAACAAAAATAACGGCTGACATTTATTTTCTCTTCTCCAGAAGTATTTACTATATCATCATCACAAATGCGCTACTCGACTTTTGTAGGATAGTCATCCGGAATTTTGAATGTTTCTGTTTCTTGGCCAGGTAAAAATTCCAAAGAAATTCTCTATTACTAGGACGCTAACGATGGCATTATATCATAGCAACGATTTTCAATTACATATTTGATACTTAACTTGTCCTCCGCGGCTGTTCATTTTTTTACGTGCAACCAAGAAATGGGAGTGAGATATAAGATGGGTGAAAACTTAATTTATAATGTCTTCAGATGTTGCTTGGATTTCTCCTAGATAAGATCTGCATATTCTGTAGCGTACAGCAAAATTTTGCGAAAAATGGGTTTACGGTTTTCCTGTTTAGATATTACAGATAGTCGATATTTGTTCTAAACATGCGTTTCCACTGAGCATATCCATCAGGAAACCGACCGTTGCCTTTCTTTACAGTATTAATGCCACCTATTTTGAATGGACTATCAACTATGTCGAAGGAGAGAACAAAAACGATGATAATACAACGCGTAGATCACATGCTGAACTTTAGGTTCACAATCAAGCGTCTCAAAACTTCTAGCTCTTTTTCGTGTAATTCACACGTGCAAGTTCTTAATGAAGAATAAGGAGGAGTTCAGAAAGCATCTTTTCCAGAGAAAAACCTTTACTATTTGTTTCGAAAGAAAAAGGTGAAATCATGTGTAGGAAATCCCGCATGTGAACCTCGAAATTAACCGAAACAAACTTTCGTCTAACGTAATGACCAAGAAGTTACTTTGCTTGTTTCTGAAGTAAAAGCTGTTCTGACTTAAGATAAACCCTCTCATTCCTACGAAACATGTGAGTCCGTGGATACGCATGGCGTTCATCAAATGACTATGTACTATGTAGTAATACAGACATTTGCTAAAATATACTATACTATACTATTTGGCATTTTTAACTTTTAAAATTCCATATTCTCATTATAGAAACCGGTGGTTTCTCCTTATTATCTTGATCAAAGGTGTAGTCATCAAGAAACGGATGTAAAACATCATCTGAAGTCTCAGGTTTGTGACCAAATCGTGTTAGAAATTGGGTACAAACGAATACATAGAGAGCACCTACTATTTGCACAATTGCTGTAGAGAACAATTTGGAAACAAAACTTGAGTGCTCAAGCACACAACGGAGTTTTTCCTCAAGGATTTCGCCAAATTGCTTTTTATCTTGCCATCAGGACAACACAGTTTCCGGAAGAAGTCGAGCCTAACAAGTTTTTATGTAAACTACGACAAACCAATAATATTAAACTTCAAACAGAATCAAAAAGATCTACACATTCCCTTTCTTGCATGATTTTAATGTACATATTGGAAAAAACGGTTAATTGCGTATTTTCTCTATCGTTTTGTTACTAACCAAAAACCATATATGTGTTTACGCAAGGAGTACGATGATGTTTGTTATACGAGTTCAGCCGTTCAGCGTCAATGCAAGCATTGGCAGCCATTATTAGGGGTTGCTAAAAGATTGTTAACAGGCTGTATATATTTAACCCATATGTGTGAAAGTTTTGTCATGATTTTCTTTTGGAAAGAGTGCATTTTCGTCCTTGCTTTTCATTACGTGACAGTGTTGCTGACTTCTGACGGCGTAAATCTATAGAACCGCATCAGAAGTCTTTGTTTCGTCATTGAACCACAGTAAAGAGTATCGTGCATATTGACATTATCAAGATATCAACATATATTTGGACTTGAACTAAAACAGGACACATGAGACATCAGTAAAACCGTCAAATTATTGTCATTTGAGACCAGGTAAATTAAAAGAGACAACCCGCAGCAAAACTCAGTATCAATGTCTCTAGATGTACCCTTTGGAATAATTCATTCTCGTCTTGTTTATTTTAGCCAGAGTACGCGAGAATTTATATTATCGTCTGATATCATGCATAACTTTTCACCATTATCTCTCAGTCGTTTCAATTTACGATGACAACGGCAAAAATCTCTGTGGGCTACAAAAGTTCTTAACTCCATCCAACCTGTTTTGTGCCGCTTCGTGTGACACTTGACACAATATGAATGAAATACAAAATGAATATCAACATCGGGCACAGGACCGTTAGATTCCAATTTTCTCGCACGATATGCCACCAATGTGTTTTCCCAGTTGGTTATAATTATAGTCAAGTATGTTTGTAACTTGTGAGACTGTGCACCTTGGTATATTGATAGTCTTTATCCTTTAAACATTTTCCCGTAGTTCTTTCCAAGAGAATGTATCTGTCAGCGAGACTTCTTCAATGAATACTAACTGTCTACGTATTGTTTGAAAAACTGTTTTCGTGGAGACGATAAATGCTGTGGAAAATATTGTGGCAATGCGTGACCTATGAAAGTGCTTTCGCCGTTCAAAATATGTATAAACTTGAATTACTAAAATTTGCACACCAAGTGATATATGGTTACTGTCCACGTTATGTTAAAAACTTTCTTTATTTCACTCTTGCAAACTTAAGAAATTCATTACGTTGCTGTATTTTTAACTTTTTTATGCGAATCAATACAATTAAAGAACCATACCGATCTACCTGAAATATTCTTTTAAATTTAGTCGGAACTAGCAGGGTGATTTGGTAACAGGAGAGAATTTCTGTAAAGCTATATTGTGATGAGATGAAGTAATACATACCCACTTGTAAGGGAAAGTTCTTTTGTGTTGTACAAAGATTCTCTTGCATATTTGTTTAAAACCACTAACAAAATACATACAACTTGAAACTGAAGGCTGTAATATGATAGGCTACGGTAAACCGTTTGTACATAATGTTTTCTTGTGTATAACAAAAGGTTTGTTGAAGTTGACTGCATAAGTGTGCTAATTTCAGCAACTCGAAAATAGTTTGCTAAACTTCTCGTAGCATTAGTTAGAGCTCGTTGAGTGTAAGTAAACAAGAACTGCACTTGTACATCTCTAGCCTGTTTGTAAAGTGAACTTCATCCACTTCTATTGAGATGAATGGGGAAAGAAATGAATGGGTAATTTGCAGTTGTTTCTATTTACTTGTTATGTTTTGCTGCATTTTCCATGCTACAAACTTTTAATTGCAGGCATACACTTCCGCTCCAATTCTGCATTTCCAGTAAATGCTCACAATTACAAATTGTAACCAAGTATTTCTGCCATTGCATGACTCAACTTTTACAAGTTTCACCCATTTCATTCATTGCGAAACTAGACTGAACGCTATATTATTCTTGGCAAATGTAAAATTAAACCAAAGGCAAAATGGTTGTTTTAAATTTTCCTAGCATAATCTGGTTATTTTTGACACGGTTCGGTCAGTGGACCAAATAATAACACATTAACTTTTCGCAGATATTGGACCGATTCTGCTACCAACTTCATTCCGGATGCTGTTAATGGTTTGATAAGAAAAAAACGAAGAAAGTTTGGGTTTGGACTTTACCAAATAAATATTTCTGATGACTTTAATGGTGCAAATAACACGTAAAAATCATAATGCATATAGCCCACGTATAACATAGGAAAGTTTTAGAGGAATTGTAGGATACGCAATAGGGTTCTATCATTTCATCGCATTTTTACAAATTAATCATTTCTCATCGTATTTACAGTATTCACTTGAAAAAGATCGCGTTCCTGACAATATCGTGCGGCAAAAGTAATTCAGTTGGAATTGAAATACACAAACAAAATGCTGGATAAATATTCTAGGAGGATTCAATACTGTTTTCCGTAACAGGACATAAGAAACATTTTTCATGTTCAACAATCATGTCTGAACTGAAATACCAAACTCAAGAACAGGAGTATTTGACAGGGGAAATATTGCTGATAATTTGCCAAGAGCTGACGTGTATTTTGGAGCGAAACATTCTCCAAATCTTTCTTTCACGTTCCAGAGGGAATATTCTTAAAATGACTTTGGGATTGTACAATTTGTCATATTATATTCATCTGTTCGAACATGCATGACGCAAAAGAACAACTACCACAACGTATGTTATACTAGACTAGAGGTATGATATGTATCAAGGCTCAGAATAAATAGTTTGTTTCATCACCGGCTACTATGGATTTGCAAGTTTGCAGCTTGCAACGGCAGTGGATTTCTGCTGTACTTTACTGAGTGAGTGTATAACAATCATAAAAGTTGACAAATGCAGTCTATAGTTTCAGAGGAAACCCCGTTTGGCGGAGGTACGTCCGAAGACTGGTAGCAACATTAATGTGTGGTTTCGTATTATCATTGTATTCACTCACTCAAAACATTTCACTCGCGATTTCAAAAAGTCGGGGATATATTCGTATGCATGTTTAAATTCACTTGGAAATTAAAAATATGGAGTAGAATGTGTTCACTGCAGTTTTACGCCTCCCCAAATCCCATCATGCCTAGAAGGCGATTGGGTGAATGCTCGATAACTTTTGCTTTTGAATCTTTAACTAGGAGCATTGGAAGTGAATACGTGATACCTGAAATAAGTTTACTGGAATGCGCATACATTCAAGCTCCAACAAAACCGAGTACAATGGTAATAGAAGGTTGAACCAGGTTTTCCTAAGTATTTTGGGTTTCCTCAGCATAATTGATTGCCTTAGGGAACTTCTTGGATCTCGTTGCTTTCTCCTTGAATTTATTTCCGGGGGGCCAAAATGTGAATTATGCCGTTCCCTCCAAATGCAATGAAAATACGCACTGACTAATCTAGCCTTTAAAAAGTTATGGTGTTCTTCCTCTAATGCATTTGCATCTCCAGCGAAATATTGAAGTAAGTAGCGGCGGGTAAAAATCAATACGGGACCGTCATAAGACTTTCGTCATATCAACTGCGTCCAATACTGATAACTGAAGAGCAATACGTGATATGATAACACAAAGCTATATTCAAGGGTCGAGAAAACGTCTCCTTTTTTAGTCTGCATTCCACCATGTACTGTGCCAACAAAATCTTCCCCTCATTTTTCATAAGTAGGAAACAGACGTGGGCTAACCAAGATGACAAAATGATGCCACCACCAGTGATGTTCCTTTGGGCCATGTGAGGAAGAAGCAGATTGTGAGTGAAAGTACAAAATCGTTCTCCGTTTCGCCAGCGTTCTTCCGTGTTCCCAAAACGTGTATTCTAATTTGTTTTCATACGAAACTATGGTCATTCATAATAATACGTCCCACTCTTCATGTGAGCTACAGTTTACACTACTTGTACATACTATCCTGACTTTATTACTTTCAAATTCTAACCAGACTCCTTTATATTTTCGACTTGAATAGAGGTATCACTTTATAATACGAAGTAATGAGGTGAAGTCATGGGCTTGTTGTTCTTTAAGTTACTGATATGAATATTAATGTACAATAAGTACCGTAGTACTTTTCTATTAAGCAGCATCAGTAAAAACTATATTTTCTGTCTTGTTATTGGTGGGGTTATAAGTTATAACTTATAATCACTAAAGTAGCCGGTGCTTCATCGTAAACGAATGATGAGAGGAATTGTTCCTTTTAAGCAAACAAATGTTGCAGTCGATAGCGTAATTTTATTTTTATAGATCCATGACAATCATGGGCTCAGTATCCCTTATGAAAGTTCACAAATTACAAATGTTTTCGATGTGGTAAATATTTGTATCAAACGTTAAGAGGCTTTTTTAAACAGGCAATCATCTCAAAATTTAGCGCCTTTTTCCTTGCATTCGTAGTTATCTCCGCATTTCATCCTGAAAGAAAAGAAAACAGCTGGTTCATGGTACTTTAAATTCTCGTTTCGAGAGGTTCTCTAGCTACGCATTCAGCAGAGACTCTTTCGATACATTTAAATTTCAAGTTATAATGGGAAATTAGCTCTTTTTGGATGCTTGTGCGGTGACATGGAAAGGTCAAAGATTTCCCTGAAGGAAAGCCTCCGCTGACTTGACATACTTTCCTTTACAAAACATTCGCCTTTATCCATAGCCTCAAAAGCTTGCTCGTAACATCATTTGGTTCGTTTTTATGAGAGTTGGAGTTCGCTGGAGCGTGAGATCAGAAACATGTGAAATGCTACGGTTGAGACACAATGATTTCATTGCTTGCCAAGAACAATCAAAATTCCTTAAGTATTCTTTGCTAATGCAAATGCTGAACTGGACAGAGAGATTTGGGAATCGGCTAAAGTTGTTTTGAAACCATTGAGTATATAAAATTTCCCAGTGAGAATGCACATTAAATTCCGGTTTATAATGTATCAAAATCATACAAAAAGGTAGAGAAGATATATATTTTTAATTTTCGATACACCGGGTATATTTCAAATTGTAGTAATCAAAATAAATTCAGATACATCCGAAAAAGCGACGCAAGCACAAAAATATCAATACTTCAGGGTAGCTGCTGTTGGCATAGAAGTATTCTGAACCATACAGCCAAGCTCCAAGTGTAGATGAATGTCAATGAAATTTTTTTTCACTTGACTAACGGCTTTCCAAAGCTCATTCTTTCTCCAGCGTTGTTTCATAATGAGAATTCTAGCCTGAGTATGCAGTTGATATTCAGAAGCGAACAAACGGTAGTGTTCCTGACACGACAGCATAAAAATATCTTTACATCAATGACAAAACCAACATAATTTTTCAGAAACGTATCTCTCTGTTAATATTTTTAATGGTTAAATAGACAAGCAAATAAGGTAACGTCTTTGTTATATTTTGCTCCATTCTTTCGGTCGACAGAATTGAACCTCTTTACTTCCTTTGAGCGTCAGGCGTTGTTCCAAAGTATTTTTAGCTATTGTGCCGGTTTTTTGCATAGAAATCAGAATCTCATTGTTGGACACGCCTAAAACCTGTGGTACGTCTTTAGTTCCTTGAACAATATTAAGATTTTCACACAATTTAGTGGTTCTCTTTTCTTCAAATCATTTGGTTTAATATTTTTTTAAACGCAAATCGATTATAAAGGAAACCGTTTTTTCGATGTGCAAAATACCCAAAAAGTATATGAGTCCAACCTACATAACTGAAGAATATAACGAAGTAGATTTTTAAAAAAAAGATCTACATTATTTACTATATACATTAGGAATTTCAAGTAATGTTAACTTTAAACATAGCATGAAAAGCAAACAGTGTAACCCACTGATCACGCCGTATTGTTGTAAGGAATACAATAGAGAATGAAAATATTAATATTAAATGGGCCAGATTTTAATGGCCCAGTTTCGACCAAACTATGAATAGTAAAGTTTAAGAGAGTTTACTTATTCTCAAAAGAGATGGTTTTTATTTAGCGCTTTAGGTACACACAATATTTCATGACTTACTAGTCAAACGTCCAAAGTTAAACATTACACAAGTTTGGGAGTTCCGAAGTCACTCTCTGGAAAAGTGATTATCCAGAGCTTTTCTTGCATCCAGAGAACCCTTTATTCGTTAAATATGCAAGTAAATAGCTTTTTTATACATTCAAGATGATATGTACACATTGTAACATGTGTTGTGAAAGCAGCGGATGCTGAATATGAGATGATGAAATTTCACTTCCATCAAATATTACCCATTTTTGCATCCGCTTCGAAGCGGTGAGGTGTATTTGAGAAAATGATCAGAAATAGTGCAAAGTTTTGCAAATGTAGACCTTTTCATGTCACTACAACTTCTGCACAATGAAAGGGTTGCTCAATTTGAGTTGTTGTAGGTTTCATTCAGGAATGCTACTGAATGGAATAAGACGTGAATGCCAAAATTGAAGTAACCTTGGAAACATTTTTCCATCAAGGAAAAATAAAGTCGCGATGTTTTATTTGAATTTACGGCAGAGAAAAGCCCCATCCGTGGAAATAAAACTGTTTGCAAACAACAATGTAGTTTTTCTTATATTTAAACATGTAATGTGTATTTGCTATTCAATGTATCCCAAGATCCGCGGTGTACTTGTATCAAACAACGCTGTTTGTAAGGTCCTGAAGAAAGGTCTCACTTTCTCCGCACGACAAGCCACATGCATGATGGCCCGAATACCTCTTCAAACCCTGAGTGTTTACATAGGCTGTTTTCATCCTTCTTGCAACTCTCTTATTGTCAAACTAAGGCCTTTTGCCAAGTCTTGAAGTGGTCTAATATTCATTTTGTTCTGTGCTCCCTAATTACACTCAGTGGCCATTAAAACGCTCGAAATGGTATAGTTTTGTATGGATAGGCTTTATACAGGTCATATGGATACTGTAAAATAATTGCAACGAACAAGAAGGTTGGAATGAGGTGGATGCTAGATCCTGCTAACAGATTTTGGGTCTAGACGTTTTAAATGTCTTCTTCTATATCCTTCACAGATACTCAGCTGTTAATGTTAAAGCATTTGTGTTTTAGCAATCTAAACGCGTTAAGTATTCTACTGCATTCCTCACACCGTAAGTCGTTTAGATCCAACAGCGCTGCTGAAAAATGAATTTTTGGTTTTGTTCTTCATTTCTGAAAAGGCATTGCCAAATGCGTTCACTTTGTATTCATACATATACCGTTTTCCATTTTATAATAACTACATTCTGCTCAATTCGTCATATGATATAATCCCATTGTCGCCGGTTCTATGCATGAATTGGGCACATCTCGTGTGAAAACATTTTCCTGTTAACTGCACACGCCACCGTATATTCCGTATTTGAAATATCTGAAAAAGCAAGAAATTATTTGGCTTTCTTTACTTTTTGAGACTGAGCCCGTTTATCATTTCTTTGTAATTTTGCTTGAGTTTCTCTCAGCCAGCATGATATTCTGAATAATAATAACACTGAATTTAGAAAAGCAAAACTGTTTGCCGTTTGTCCTACTCAACTTCCGTTCTGACTAGAGTGCTTTGGGAATCCTGCTGACTTTCACCAATGCATGGATAAAAAGAAGAACATCAAAACGGAAAGAGAAAGCATCCCTCGGCGTTTTGCAGTATTCAAGAGCATTCTCAACATTTCCCAGATTCAAACCATGTACAATCTAGTTATCACGCCATCGGACGAATTGAAGAGCACAAAAATCCTTTCTCTTGTAGTTTAACACGCTAGACATAAATCCAAGGTTACTTTCACTTTGTACATTACATAGTACAAGCTCGTTGAACACTCTTATAAGGATTTTCTCACGATTACAAAATATGTAATATAAACCGGCACGCATTGCTGTGAGCACGAACTGAATCACGTATTTCACTAGATATTTTGATTCACTTGCTATGTTCCCAAGCCAAATTTTTATTTGTTTCAACACATAAGGAGAAGAATGCCGCTATAAAACAATGTTTTCCCGCATTGAAGTGGCCTGAAGAAAGCTAGTTAAATTGAAGGCCACTGAAGTAGCGTAGAAATCTAGATATTTGTGGGAAACACTACAACGACTGACTTTTGGTAACCGTTCAATATGCTAGAAGTAGCAAAAGCTACATATACTTTAAAGTGTTTCTAAGAAAAAAGTGAGTGTTTGCAACCAATAAAAATATTTTTATTGCAAAAAACACTTTCCGTATGAAAAACCGAGTTTTTTTATTGCAAGGAGTTTTTTGAAAACAGTGGAAGTCAAGATGTGAAAGCACCACCATAAGTGCTTCTCGTCAATGTCATAGGTTTTGCAGAAAAAGGAGCTCCCAAATGAAGTTGTAGGATGGCTGATTTCGTCCAAGGTCGGGTTTCGTCCCAGAACAACCATACTGTCTCCTATTTCCTCTTCTTAGCGTTGCCCGAAGCCCCAAAAGCTATCAATTATTGTCAATGGCGGCACGTAACTTTCAATTTATTGCACTCTTCTACAAACTAGATCCGATCGGATCGGCGTTAATCGTGAGAAAATAGACGTATCATAAACTGAAGATAAACTTGTCGAAACCAATATAACCTAAACGAAAACACTCAAGTAAAACAGAATAAAGAATTGACTACCGCCTACATAACACATACATATATATGCATATGTATATAGCTAATCAACATTTATCTTATTCGTTTGTCAGAACGTACAGTATAACATATTTGTTCTTTGAGGAGTAGGCGTTGTTAATCAAAAAATGTAATTTGGCCCCGCCAACATGAAACCTACTTTTCTCCGAATTAAATTATTTTTCATTGTACATAAACATAGGCAGTTCTGTTCTCTCTGGGAACATCTTTTGTCTCTTGTTTGCTTTCGCCTTTGTGCTTTCTCTTGTGTTTCAGCAGCCCTTTGTGTCAGCGATATTTTTCTGAACGTTTTATGTTCAAGCCATTATTCAAAGAAGCTCCATGACAAAGAGAAAACACAATAAAGACAACAGGGTGACGCTGTTTGTGCAGCATCATCAAACTGCTTTCACCTCATTAAACAAACGCTGACTTGAGCAGTTGTGTCACGGAGAAAACACTCAAAGGGAAGTGTTCAGGATTGGGTATATATTGTCTCAAGGGAGTGCTATCGTCTTGTGACTATCATTATGCAAGCAAGCACGTAATTGATAACCGCGCAAGTTACGATGAGCAAACAAAAGGAAAACCTAATGATGACAAAGGGAAAAAGTTGGTCTCACCGTTTGCATCCTTGACCTGAATAGCTAAACTCACAAAGTTTATGGTACACCCCATTGACGTGGAGAAGTTTCTCGTGTATTTTCTGTTTCTTGAAGACTTTACGAAAAGAAAATGATGCATGCACTACTGTCACTATCGTTTAGTTTAACTGAACATTCTGGCTAAATCGTTGCCAGGTCTGTGTTCCCATTCAGAGTTGAATCGAAATGTTTGTCTGTATCGCCTTTGTGTCTCATAATTATCACATTTTCACTCTTCCTATTTGTATTCATGTTACTTATTCGCATATTCGTAAGCGTTCTTTACCCCCATCTGTAATTAATAAACTGAATATAACTCAACTCACTAAAATATAGGACAGGAAAATTTCGTGAACGAATTTGAATATCTGAAAGGTCTTTTGTTTATCACGTATCGAAAATAGATTTTCTATTTACTAGGACAACAACATCAAACTAAAGATATATTTTTTATTCATAATTTTGACCCTGGGGCATACCGTTTACAAAACAAGTTTAGCAATGTATTTCCGTATAACTCCTCACCATGCTACCTCATGCATGCATGTCTCCCTCAAAAGCAGTGGTTTGTTGATATGCTGGTAACATGAGTCGATATTTGCAGTTTTGCAGAATAGATTGTCCCTAAAATTATTAATAGTCTAAAAGTGTGTACGGCTTGGAAACCGCCATGAAACTGGATACTTAAAGCTTTCATTTTTCCATTAGTGTAAATGTCTCTTTTTTTACGGGCTTACACTATGTATGCCTGTGTAGTTTCATTTAGACCCTAATTCACCTCAAAGTAGTTCCCCCTGTATATTTTAAGCAAATCCCATGCCAAGTGAACACATCGCGAAAATATTGCTAACGACAATTTGGCCACTACTCTATAAACCTGCAAATTAGGACTACATAACACGAGGGATATCTACCCTAAACCCGTGTGCAGCACATGACGGAATTGGTAAATTTACGGAGTGGTAGGCCTGTCACTAGGATTATATGTACTATGCCGATGAGGGAATAAGCCGACATTTCCTTTATGCATGCACTCCTTACGTTCCATAGGAATTTAAAAGTTTTCGAAGCACAAAATATTGAAAGTAGGAATGTTTATGAGACAAATTTTTAAC
>JAAXOA010000354.1:0-25431 GCA_036561885.1 Salina celebensis
AGGGTCGACAGAAATGGGAGTAAGATTATGAAGCGGCGACACAGTTAACCAGAATTGAAAACCTATCTTCTAAAATTCATAATTGGAATACTGATGTAACATAGCAAGTTTCGCCTAGTTCAATGCATAATTTAACTTAACAAAATGAACATGTGTGTGTGCATATTATAAGTAGTTTCTTGTACATATTGCCTTCGACTAATTATGAGATGAAACTCTTAGTCCTGAAGAGAGTGACAGCATCCCCTTCATAAATGCTTCTGTTTCTTCCAGCATATAATACCCACATACTATACAAACGACAGCGTTATTGTAGTGAAATTATACAAATACAATGCATAAAATGAAACAAAACTCCGAGTGGGGAAATGCTATCGTAGGGAACACTTAAAGCTTAATGTAAAGATACAAGGTGCGTGTAAGGAAATGTATGAAAATAATACCATACAAAGATAACCGTAAATTTTGAAACATTGCCGACTGTGATGGGAGAGTAGTGAAGTTTTAGGGAATCCTGGAGGAATTGATTAGGAGGACCCCTCCGAGGTATTGGTGTCATTCCGAGACCGCTTTAATGTGTCGAGGTATTCTTGCTGAGAGGCTGCGAGTACCTTGGCCAGAATGCCTGCGTCTTCCCACTCGCTGAGACCTATTACCACAAGGAAGAAATAAAGACATGATAAATGTTATTCATGTGAACAATTGCCTATAATACAATTATACATACCGAACATTTCTGGTGGCATTTGATTCATAAAGGTGGCAGTCTCGAGTAGCTCAAACGTGTGTTCAGGACTTCCAGACGCCCCCTTGGCCAAGTCGACTTCCAATTTCTTCGGTGATTGAGATGCTAGTGCTACAATATTTTTGCTTGAACCAGGTGTTGACGGTGGCGGAGAAAATCTAGCTGGCGAATTCTTGAGGGCGGTGGCATCACTGCGAAAAGGAGAACCAAGAGGAGACCCCATAGTACTCTTCGGACGCTGTAAGCGAACATCTCCACAAGACGCGGAGGTCGCCGTTGCCGAAGAGCTGGATGCAACTGGAAAACGACTCTGTCTCCGTTCGTTATCTTTTAGCCACTGAAGATAACTCTCACGGGCGACTTGTTCTTCGATTGCTTCATTTGTTGCCTCCCAGTCAGTTACACGAAGTTTATCTTCTAACATTGCTTGTTCGATTTGATAGTCTTCGCTTTGCCGAACACCTTCTTTTAGCACGTTTTTATCCGCAAGTCCAGGAAGGTGACCCGGAAGACCCAAACCAACGCCAATGGTTGCCTGTCAAATAGATAAAAAAATTTCAAGATTAAAATTATGTTTTATGACTGACTTGAAAATATATGAAAATATATCGTCTCACTTACTTTAAAAGGGTCAACTATACTGTTGTAGTGTACACCACGATGGTATGACAAACGGATTGGTTCGTTTTCATTAACGGTCTTTGGGCTGTGGAAACTGTTAATTGGCTCTGCAACATACGCAAGAAAAACGCATGAAAATCTTCTTTCAACATTAAACAAAAATCACGTTTATTCAAGTACCTGTGGCGTAGCAGAAAACTTCAATTGTACGATTGTACATTTCACTCATTGCTTGAATCTCAATATGATTGCCATGCACGAAGTCCAGACGCTTCCGCAGCACGTATTGGTCAAAATCCTCGGTGACGTACTGCGAGTAATAATCTGAATTTTTAGCAATGTAATCCATGCAGTGCTTCCTCACAACAGAATGCATTTCTTGATCACCATACACCTGATCAGCAACTGCTCGAAACAGGCACGCACCATCCTCCCCCATCTTTTTAATGCTGAATCCTTTCTTCCTCATTTTCTTCTCAAAACGCCTCTCCTTCTCCATCCATTCATCTTCTGTCACCTGATTGCACTTCATAGCCTCGTACTCATCCTCCGAATTGTATGTGTTTACATCACTACTTGAGGCATTTTGCATTCCTCCAGATGAGTTAGGTTCCTTCGGAGACATTCCGCCAGATCCCACAGTATTTGGCGAAGCACTGGATGACCTCTCCACACGACTGTGTTTGATCCTGGTTGACCTCATTGGAGACACTCTGTGACGCCTTTTCCCGTGATTACTGCTCCCATCGATATGCTCATACTCGTCGTAGTGAGGCTGACTCCCCCTTAATTCTTCTCTCTGACCCTGGCCCCACATCGAGGAAGAACTGGACCGTTCATTTGCAAACCCACCATTCAGTCCCTCTGGTTGCAGCTGTTCAAATCAGACAGAAGAATTAATCGTTAGTAATCTTAGAATTTGACAAATAATAAAAACACCGACGGCACACCTCGGTGTCCATCCATCCTTCCATTGTTTAACTCTATTATTTAGTTACCTGGAGTTGGGGATGTGGAATCGGATGGTTATGAACTCCATGTTGAAGAGGTCCAGGGATATCTCCAGCCTCATCGTTCTTACTCCCACTTCCTTTCTTCTTTGATAGGATAGTCATTCTTCCAGCGTCACCAGTAACTAATCGAGCAACTTAACTTCCGCCGTTAAAATCCAAACTAACACCGAGATAAATAATCCTCCTGAAACAGAAACCCACGGTGCTTACAGACAAGCTAAACTCACTCTATCAAATATTAATCATTCATACGGTGGGTACGATTTTTTAAATGCAAAAAGAAATTCAGAAAAAAACGTATTTATCCGTATTTACACTTTTTCCATTAACCCACTGATGATGAATATAAACAAAACCTTATCTGCCCGTAACCATGGTTACGTTAGTTGGGCCAGCACTTCCAACTTACAATACAACAGGGCGAGCAACGTGATTTCCTTCCAGGAAGTTACTGGCCCCCCATTCACATGATTAACCCAAACACCAGTTTAAACTGTACTTTATTTTGAAGGTGGTTACTTAATTTTACAGAAACGTAAGTACTCTTTTATAATGGCTCACAAAACATGATGGTGAGCTCAGCAGTCAATGTTGTCTGGCCTGGCAAGTCTCACGGCAATACTCACAATGTTTTGGTCTCTCATCTGGCTGGCTGAACGACCGATCCCTTCAAACATTGCAGTGCGATCTCCTCTCTGCGTGGAGTTAAATAGAACCAAACAGAATGGGTTTTTCATAATACGACGAAATTCAATGCCTTTACATTTTACAATACACATCATCACTATTCATTTCTACAACAACGTGAACCATTGATCATTAGTTGTCATTGATCCCTTGTCTGACATTATCATTAGTAAGTACTTACGTGGTCATACCAAATTATAGATGACGCGAGATGCAAATGATTTTTTCTAAAGGGAAACAATTTGTTCATGCAAATTTTCACATGGCAAAACCTGTCGGAAGTTGGAGCTACAAATCATGGAATTGGAAATATAATGAAACTTGCATGCATGTAGAACTGATAGAACAAAACCAAAAAACCAGAGTAAAACAAAATTAAGTTAAGCCATTGCGATTGCCCCTAACGAAAATTAATTCATTCGAAAAAATAGAAAAGAGATAATTTTGTTTGTTAAGGAATGATGTAGTTTGCAAAAGTTAAGCCATTGCGATTACCCACAACGAAAAATAATTCATAACTCGAAAAAATAGAAAAGAGATAATAATTTTGTCTGTTAAGGAGTGATGTTTGTTTACAAAATTGGTAACACGGATAAGCTAGAATTGTTATATGGAACGTCTAACAAATCTCATTGTGGCCGTACTTGTCATATTTTACAGCGGGAAGAAAACTGTATGAGAGAAGACGGAAACTTTTGAATAGACTAGAAGCCTTCTTGTGTCACTTAGTCTGTAGTCTCAAATGTTCACATCCAACATCTAAATAGCTGTTTGCGCTAATTGTTTACAACACTTATTTGCAAAAACATACCTAAGTTCTTAAACATTTAAAAAAATCTTTAAGACTTCAAAAAGACCCGACTTTCTATCATCTTTGACATATTGATTAAAAGTTTCAAAATGGACGCCAATTCTCCAGAGATTGAGAGGAAAGACATGGAGACATTCATGGCTGCAATCGAAAAGTACCAAAATGAAATTGACCTGGATATGGAAGCTCGTGAGGTAAAGAGATTCTTGCTATTTATTTTCTTTGTCTATTTTTTTATTGTAATTTGGCTGTTTTTTCGTTTATGTATCCTTGTTTATAGGGAGTGAGATCAGTCGTCCGAGACCTGGAGAAAGCAACTAAGAAGATTTATTTTGTGTGTTTTGGTATTCATGCAGACCCGACTGAGCTCAATTGTAAGAAACAGCGATTCATGGATGCTTTTTAAGTAACCTCTTTGGCAGTTGTTCATAGAAACTTTGTTTTTGTTTGTAGTGAAAGCTACAGGAGAAAAGATGAAAGAGCTATTGGGGTCCTCAATCCGTCCTTTAATCACAAACCTGAAGGAGAAAATTCCGGCCGGAGAATACTATAGATTTAATGACCATTTCAAAAATACATTCCAGCGTTTGTCTTTCCTTAGTGTCTTGTCGCATTATTTGCTGACTGGATGTATACAAACAATCGAGGAGACTGCAGGATCTATTGGTTGTAAGTACACATTTAAAGAATGCTGAATTTACGGTGTTAATTATGAATTATGCTAAATCATGAACGTTATTTTCAAATAGTGAAATCTATCGTAGAGAAGGGCGACGAAACTATTGTCTTGGATTACGATGACTATTTGATTGGTCTCTTGGAGGTGACTTCCGAGTTTTCACGGTTTTGTCGAAACTGTATAACTTTTGGAGGGGAGATAAAGCGTGTATATAATATTCACGAGTCAATGAGCCAACTCAATGCAGGAATGCATAATATCACATTTAAAAATGATTATCTAAGAAGGCGCTATGACGGACTGAAGTAAGTCACTCCATTTGTATTTAAATGTTTGAACAAAGTTGTTCCAAATCAAGAATGTTTCCTTGTGTCCAGGTACAACATTAAAGCAGTTGAAGAGGTTATCTATGATCTGAAAATGCGGGGGTTGACTGACGCTATGCAAACTACCGGTCCATCAACAGCCAGTCCGAACCAATAAGACTTATGTACAAGTATTGAATACTTATGGATTATGGAATCTTTGATTAACCTGTGGAGTCTTAATGTTCTATGCGTATTGTTAATAAAGAATCACGATGCTATAACTGCTTATGAAGAATTTACGAATTTATTCGCATCTTCATTTTGTTTCAATTACCTCTGTAGATTGTCACTCAGGCAGATGCATACGGCTCTACTGACACCTAACAGTTTAAAACCGCTCGTCTTTTCAATGGCGGATGGATGAGTTTGGTTGTATATTCCCGTTCGGTTTGACGTATAGAGAAGAGATGGGTAGGTGTCTACAAAGGTCAATCTTGTGACACGTCAGTATGCAGTATTTATAAAAGATTGGAATGCAATGGGAACTAATTTGTATTTATGGAGGCCAGATTCAAAAATACTTCGATTGGTAATATTGCTATTGACCCATAATGATCCTTGCATACTTTTTATACTAGTTGCGAAACCTACATAATGGATTTTCTATATTCACGTACGCTTCAAATTATCCTAAAAACTTTCCCTGACATGTTCATACCACATGCTATTCTATCCGACTATAAAGAATAGTGTCTCATTTATATTTGTTAATCAAGCTGAAAGTCAACATATCTGTAACCTGTTTAAAAGCAGAGTTGTTTTGATGATTATCATATCTAAACTGTAAAAAATCCAGTCTTGTTGCGAGATTCTTACTGGAAGAAAATTGCTATCTTGTTGAATCTCAATCTTGAGGCTATATCATGCTGTGTGTGAGGATGAGGTGAGTGATTGGTTATATACTAGCTTGTTGACCATGCAAAACATGTTTACGTGTAACTCAGATACAAAACAAAACCGATGAATAAGCGAAAACAAGATTGTCGCGTAATGAGCTGAACATTTATCCAAGTATCACCAAAAGTTTTGTTAACAAGAACAATATTCATTCCTTGAAATTGCATACTAAACTACTGAGGACTTAAACCCGTTTAGTTTGATTAGACTAATTTCATATTGTCAAAATGAATTTCAAAGTGTCAGGAGGAGAGCCCATGCGGCTTTTAGTGCACTCTGCAAAACAAGTGGTGCAAGTGACGTCAGAGAAAGAGACAATATTGAAAGGTGGAGAAATGCGGAATGTAAAAGTGTTATGTGCAAAACCTGGCGATGGCATTTCCATTGTTGTAAATAGGTGAAAAATGTCTATGTAATAGAAAACTAACAAACAAAACCATACAAGACGGTTTTCTTTGAGAAATATGTTTCGTTTACGCTTTTAGGGATGGACTTATCGTTGCGATTGGATTTGACAGTGAAATACGCCAGCAATTTCGTGAAGCACATTTTGAACGCCAGATTGACGCCAGCGAACAATGTGTCTTACCAGGTTTTGTAGACGCACACACACATCCAGTGTGGGCTGGTGATAGAATCCATGAATTTCGCCGGAAGGTAATGAAGTTTTCGGGAGCCCCAAGTTAACCTACATTGACATAGTATTCAGCACTTTCAATTAATGGAATGGTCAGCCATAAACGATTATCCTGCAGAATTTGCATCGTTCTAATAGAGCTCAATGCATATTCTGTTCTTAAAGGCTTCTATTTACTTAAATCCAATAGCGGTTTAGACATGCGTTTAAAATTGTACTTCTAGATTACGACCTTTGGCCCATTGCTATTAGCAAAAGCATCGTGTTGCCATTAATAGTGTGCTGAAATAAAGCTGCCTACAAGCTTAAAGTCATTAGGTCACAAACTCTGTGTATTTGGGTTGCCCCTGGCAGAGACGTTTTGCATGCAACTTAGTAGTTTACATCTTACATTACACATCGTCCTATAACCGAAAGAAATTATGACGACTTTTGGTTTTGATTCCTTCTCATTTATACGTCAGTTCAGGCATTCAGGTATCTAGGCAGTTCTAAGCTCCAACGAGTTTTTAGAGTGTTTTGTTCCAAACTCAATGAACTGCTTCCCTCCAGCATAGAATGTAGTACCGTGAGCATGACAATGATTAAAAATGTGTGCATGGTTAAATGCAAGCGTGTTTCAACTGCCTATGAGCTAAACTTGTGTATGCTTCTAAACTACCATGAATTCAAGCCGTTCCTTCACGCATTTCTTCCGAAGCTTGTTTGAGCGTGGTTCTTTGAAGCATGAAAAAGTATCAAGCAGTATCCGACTTTTCTTTACGTTCGGAGAATTAACAATGTAAATATCATAACAATAACATTTAACAACGCAAACATCGTAAAACTTGATAGAGCAATTTACTATTTAGCATTTTGGAAATATTAATTACATATAGAATATAGAGCTAAAACACCAAATCATTAACTGTTTACAACCCTGAACGTAACTATATCCTAATTAGTCATTAAAGGCCAATAAAAGTAGTTCTATTTTTTATTATTATCCATAGAATTCCAACATAGGTCGCAAAAAGTAAAAAATAAACACGTTGCTTCCCCATCAGTTCCATAGTAACACATGCATGACATATATTCTGCATTCGATTCTGAATACATAGTTTCATACAGGTATATAGAAATGGAGCTTAAAGCTATATGGGATGAAATAACACACTAATTAGGCATTTCTCCTGGGTGTTTAAAAATTCGGAGTGTATTTAATTGAGCATTTTTCTTGATGTAATGATAAAGGAATGACTATAAACATGCGAAAATAATTTTAGCTTGCAGGTGAAAGCTACATGGAAATTCATAAAAACGGCGGTGGGATACATGCAACTGTAGAACATACACGGAGAGCATCCGAAGACAGCTTATTCCGTAATTTAAGAGATAGGCTTTTGCGAATGACAAGATCAGGTGCGTTCCAAAACTCATGATTATTAGATAAAATAGACTTTGGTAGATTTTAAAGCTTTAATAAAAAAGTGTGTCAAAAAAATATGTGTCAAAGAATGATGGTTTCTGTGTTTACAAGGTACGACGCTGGTCGAGTGTAAATCCGGATATGGCCTTAATGTCGACACAGAGCTTACAATGCTCAGAGTTTTGGAAAGAGCCAAAAGGGATCTTACCTTTGTTGACATTTCCTCCACGTTTTGTGGAGCTCATGCAATACCAAAGTCCCCCAAGTATGTTGCCATTATTGTAATTTTTCTTAAGTATTTACATTGTTTTCTTTTGATGTTCGACATTTGTAATCGCCACAAGCTGGCTTCAATAACACAACAAAAGATGTACCACATTTCTCAAATCCAAAATTTCTCGCTACTTTCTCAAGTGGCCATTGTTTTAGCTGCCGTTGCTACAATGCCAGTTGGCCTGCACATTATCTAAAAATGTGTTATTCTTCTCACCAAGATCTATCTACTTTCTTCCTCATTCTCTTCACAATGTCAATTTCCACAGTAAGAAGTCTTCTTTATTCAAAAGGAAGAAAGGAACATAAATGCAGTGTGTTCTGTGTATTCAACACTGGTACTGGCTGCGGTATTAACTTGTGTTATGCAGTTATGCAATGCATTAAATGATAAAATATGTATTTTCACATTTATGGAAGGCTGCTTGATTGAAAGATTTGAGATACTTATTAGTTTGGCGATGATAAAAATGTCGCTGTGTTTCTTACTGACATTATTTAAATGCTGGTTTCGTAATTTTTTTGTACTTTTTGCAATATATTCTGTGAATGAACTCAAACAGGGTATTGACGGAAGAGGAAGCCACACAAGCAGTTCTAAACAACCAGCTCCCTGCCGTAGCGAGAGCTATCCGTACTGGAGAAGTTAGTGTAGACAACATTGACGTGTTTTGTGAGAAAGGTGTTTTTGAGTTGGAGTCAACTAAAAAGATATTGGAAGCAGGGAGGGCGCTTGGATTCCGGCTTAATTTTCATGCTGATGAGATACACGCGCTTGGAGGAGCTGAAGTATGACAATTAATGACTTTCCAAAACGATAACACTATATAGAAATTTGATTAAGCTGTCATTCAAGTATATTTAGTTATTTGATCAACATCAGCGGAAAATATTAGGTTTACCTCCTGCTACGATTTGCACAAGTTGAAATAGGCTAGTCATAAGCTATACAAATGATTTGATCGTGAAGCGTGTATATTTGTTTAAAGCGTAAGCAATCTTGTACTTATTTGCGGCAGATGGGAGCATCCATACGCGCGGAAGTGATGAGCCATTTGGAGAAAATATCAGACAAGGCGATTGTAGAAATGGCAAGTTATGGAGGGATTGCAGTAGTCCTTCCAACGACTGCTTATATACTTCGTCTTGAGCCTCCACCAGTGCGAAAGATGATTGATGCTGGCGTTCCTGTTGCACTTGGCTCGGACTTCAATCCCAACGCATACTGTCTCGCGATGGTAAACGTCAAAATGATGATCAGATAAACAGAAATCTAAGACTAATTGCCTTTCCTATCACTTTATCAGCCATTGGTTATGCATCTGGCGTGCATTTTGTTTGGAATGAGCTTGGAGGAGGCATTGGTTGCAGCCACGATAAATGCTGCAGCTTCATTGGGCTTGTCGGAAACACATGGGTCGATCGAGACAGGAAAGAAGGGCGATCTAATTTTGGTGGATGTTCCAACGTAATGCTATATTCTTTTAAAGTAACCAAATATCTTTAAAATATATAATCAAATATTACAATCGTCACATAAATAATATTCTAGATGGGAGCATCTTATCTACCAATTTGGAGAACATGATCATTTGATTCAAACTGTGATTAAAGACGGTTTTGTAGCATACGACAAAACTGGCTCAAATTAAAATTTGCTTGTTTAAACTCCAGAATCAATTAATAAATCGTGCCAACTTTTTTTTTAGTTCAAAACTCTCTCCACTTGTACGTATGGAATTGTGTAAAAATTATTGTCATGCATTCTTGTAGGGTTGTCCATGTAAATTGTGAATGTGTTTCGTCATAGTAGTCATTTCCTTGGTTGGCGTGCATCAGTATATGTAACGGTCTAAGAACTTACTCTAGCCTTTGACTGATGATTGATTCAGAAACAGTATTGGTAAAAATTAAGTACATTTTTCGAAAGACGATCGAAATCCGTCTGTGCATAGCAAGTAAGTTCTGTAATCTCAAATATGACAGAAAAAAACAGATTTTTAAATGCATTGATAATGCCATTAAGAATGTAGCAACGCTGATCAAGTGTATAATGCATACAGAATACAATTAAGGATGCCTGTCACTTTCAGGAACACAATTAAATCATTCACTCGAAGAAATACAACCAGATATTGTGGAAAGGCTATACGGGTGTGCTTGGACACAAGACTTTGCTTACGGAGAAAGCAGGATTAGTATTTTCATCCTCTGGAGTTTCCTTAGGCATTGGGCACTTCAGTTCAGAAGAACGGGCGAAGAATAAAACCTGGTATTAATTTCAATCGGATAAATAAACCATGAATTAACACTTACATTATTTAGTCGTTTCATGATTGCTGAAAGCATAGATAGAAATGCGGCCTTGTTGTTGAGGTTACTGGGGCAGGCAGCGAACCATGTTTTTCATTAGCTTTTACTCTTTAGGAGCAAATGAGCATAGCGAACATTTGAGAGCTACACGTGCTTAACTAGTGATGCTCGGTTCACAATCCATCATCAGATCACCCTCTATGTCGACAATTTCAAAGGTTTGTGAAAATTAGCACCAAACTTACCTAGAATGTTAGAACGTTTCAAATTGGTGTTTTTTTACGCGACTTTGTTTTCTTGGTGAAAACTGCGCACTCAATCGCAGATATCAATTGCCCATTTGATAAGTCTGTATAGAACTGCTCATAGTAATCATGTTCTAGTTATCATGCCCAGGAACTTCATTCATTCAAATTCTATCTCACTTTGTTTTGAAGTAACTGTTGTGGTATTTATATGTTATATAGATGAGCTATAAAATAATATATATAATAATAAGCTCCGGGTGAAAGTTGTAATACGACTACACATAACAAAGTTTGGTACTTGATGGTAAAATTCTTTTATTTACTCGCTTCATTGATGTATATTTAAAAATTAACAACTGAATGGATTGGTTAAAAGGACTGAGCTGTTTGATAAATAATGCACATAATTGATAATTATATTTAATTATATATCTTAAGTACTGCATGTGTTATGATAAAAGTGACTATGATTTACTGCACAGAAGACAATAAAACTGGAATTACAAAAAAAAATAATTGCCTAAGAGCTTACAGTTGATTACATCCCTTCCAATTCATATTATAGATGTCAAATTTTAATCACTTTACCATGTGCGGTCGCATAATTGAGCTAGACAGTTTGAATAAACTGGAATTACAAAAAAAAATAATTGCCTAAGAGCTTACAGTTGATTACATCCCTTCCAATTCATATTATAGATGTCAAATTTTAATCACTTTACCATGTGCGGTCGCATAATTTGTTATTGGAACGCGTGGGTTTCACACTCCACTAGAAATATTACATGATCCATGAGGCATAACTTAACAAGATTGCTTAGAACTTAATTTGTACTAATGCTCTTTTACTTTAACTAGTTATAATTAACACATAGTATGTGAACAACTCAGACTTTCAAACAAAATCTCGCATTGTATGAACAACCAGGATAAAAAATTCTCCAAAGGATTTTTGCACCTCATTTCGTTTCCAAAATTCCTAATACACTTTGAAGTATTTTTCCAGAAAACAAAAAACGCTTTATTTTATGACTATTATGTGTGATAGACTTTTTGTATTCTTGTCCTCATTATGATCGACTTGTTCCAAATTATGCGCTGTGAAATAAATCAAATTAAAGATGTTTGCGTAATAAGAATACAATGATCATTAAAATTGCTTTTTCTATAATCAACACAATATAAACTAGAGTGTTGGAATAATTTCTCTACTCGCTCGTGTATTACATTTCAGTAGAAAAACGAAGCTGCTAGACCTTAACCGGGTCACAGCAGTTGTATACAAAACTTCATCATTTGTTTGTGACAAATCAAGACTAAATCGCTGATAATTGATAGCTGGTACGATAGTACTCCAGGCGGCTTACAAATAAAACTTGCAGTCCGTCCTGCCTGCCTAATTCGATGACTACGGATGACCGTTATTCATTCTCATATAAAATTTGCTGTAATCCTAAATTAATACAAATTACTTTCTGATTTGAAATGTGTCCCGAGAAGGCATTATTATATTTATCCGTCTATATTTTTTCCACGAAACGGCATGATATGAAAGGAGGATAAACTTTGTTGTAAACATTGGCATTGACATGATATAAACTATGTGTAGGATTTCTCATATGCTACTCCATATTTCAGTTTAAAAGTAAATTTGCGTTTCGTTCTATTAGCTAATTACACGAAATCTGCTAATTGGGTGCTGATGTATACCTAGATTGCTGATTCTTCTGAAAAGGAAATAGTCTAACGCGAGATCATAATGCATACAAATACCATACCTACCAAAATTTGTATTATGTAACAATCAAAAGTGTAATGGTAGAGCCATTGGTACTTCCTTGGTTTACACCGTGGTAAAAATCCGGTTGTTTTTAGGCAATACTGGAAAAGGCGGGGATTGCAAAACACTTGAAATTGACACAATGTTATCCCATTTTGCGAATTCTGGCAGTGTAGGTACAGTGTGCATTGAAGATAGATGAGGTTGATAAAATGTTATATCAACACAGCTTAAAAAAGTGGAATCCTTTTTAAATTCATAGGGTAATTTTGGCTTTTGCCTTAAAACTGACTTCAGATAAGGGTAATTAATTAATAACCAATAACTAGAAGCTATCAGGTTCAAGATTCAATGTGTTTGCATTATCATTGAAAATAGAATTTGTGAGATGTTGCATGCGATGAAACTTTGCCACTGTTCAGCTTCCGCCATATAAATTTAATATCTATTATGGTTACAAAAATGATTGTTTACAGTTGGTGCTGGGGCGACGATATATGTATAGTCTCCTTTCAGTTATCCATGATGCGGCTTAGAAACTGACATCGTTGACGAAGCGTTGCGCCAAAGTGGTGTTGTCCTTTTGTGGCTGCATTAATCCCCTTTTAACTACCCAGTGTGTCCATTAAAACAATACAATCCTCCGTAGCGATCCAATAAGGCTAATCATGACCATTATGGGAATTCTTGAATCACTCGGGTGAGAGGCGTCATTGCAACCATCGGCATCATCGCAACTCTGAAGACAACCTTTTACATATCTAGAAAACACAACAACCCCAAAAACTATATTCTCTTTTGAAGTTCGTGGACCAAGTAGAAAACATAAATTGTTTTCTGTGTTCATCACTTTCCAAGCATTCCACGTACAACACAGATTTTCAAACGAAAACAATAAAGTTCAGTGTTTTATTGCAAGAAAACATTTTTTATAGTAGCAGTAAGGTTGCGACGGGGCAGTGCGATACAACTATAAGTGCAATGCAAAACTTGAACAACGACTAACCGTAACATGCTACACGGGTATGCATAAGGGATTCGGGATTTAATAGTTTGCGATAAAGAATTATTTTTAGTATTTTACAATATTCATGCTGTTTCGTTTACCCATTTACCAGGAATTGTTTCTTTGTAAGCACATAAAACACCACAACAAGCTTAATAAATGCACTCAAACATCGGGTTTTCGCAAATTCATCTATTAATCATCAGTCTTACCGGATGCGAATTGATGTGATTGTACTTAAATCAGACATGTAACACCAGTAGACATGGACCTAACCGAATAGGTAGGAACTCATGCAAATCATATTTTCATGGATGTATAAAAAATATCCCTACGCGCGTACAGAAAACGTCATTTTATTCAATAGTTCTTTACTTCTAAATAACTGTTAGCTGTTACATTCGGATAGCTTTGTGAGAACTATAAATCATAGCAATATGCATACATTTTCCCTCTGCCTAGTGGCCAAAACCGGTAGTGTTAGTAATACACTGTCCGAAGTTGGACTTAAATTGCTATAACCATTGCTAAAAAATGACTGAAAGATGACAATTTTTCCGGTTATTCCAGCTTCTGATCTTGTTTCGTAGTGCACACATAGACACTGTGTCCATTCATGCAGATTAGTAAGAATTTGATGGCAAATGAGTAGGCACAACGATGAAAATATTCACAGCTCTCTAAATCTCTGCAAAATTCTATGGGTAGAAACCTAGCTGGTCAACACATGTGTCGCTTTGTTCTAAAAATATTGAATACTCTCTTCCAGCGCATATGTGCATCATGTATGAAGAAACGAGATATGTATCACTTCACTCAGGAACAACGAGAAAGCACAGAAATATTACGATCGTGATCATTCTACGCCTTTATATTATCGTCACAATGAGATAATAGACTTCCGGAGCTTGTCTCACTGTTTGTTACGTATGGCGATGGTATGGAAATAGAACTCTGAGCCGGTAAAATCTCGTTTCCGTTTCTTCATCAATCTGAATGATCAATCTCCGGATATAACATTTGGCATACAACTTTAGATAATATTTTTTAGAAATTTGAAGTCATGGGGACACTGAGGGACTCTAGATTTCCTATGATAGTTGGGTAGATTCGCCATAAGTAGTAATACCCCTTTCACAACTACTGCAACGCAGTGATTGAGCAGTCGAGCATATTACGTACACTGGGCTCCTTCCTACGTCCATTTCCCTTATCGGCTCGCAAAAAATGAAGGAAAAAATTGTGTATTTTCTATCTATAAAGGAAATTTCTGGGGTTCCTACTGCAGATGTGTCCAACTGGTGAGTAGAAGGGAAAACAGTTGGTAGACGAGATGAGGCAGGTGAGGAGTGAATGAAATCAAGCGAGGAAAGTTTCTATAAAATAATAACAAAATATACGTCAGTGGCGAAGAACGGTTTGATGGGAACGAGGGATGCACATTTCGCTTGTCTCCTTTTTTCGTCATTCAAAATTTACTCATACGTGTACATTATTTATTTAACACGAAATTGCCTATATCCAAGGTATACGTATTCATAAGCAGATATCCACGCGGAATCTCTTCTTGTTCGCACCCTTCTGTAGTAAAACATAAATATGTTCAGATCCGCGCATTCGTTCTGAGTTCCGCTTAAAATAGCTTTCACTTAGGAATCTCAAATAAAAAGTTCCGCTACTGAAAATACGGCGTGTCCCCATGAACAAATTGTCTACAGGCAAAAGTAAATGATCTTCCATTAGAGTAACCTTGTCTGTCAAGCCAACATTGACGAGTGCTGGATTTTTTTATTTTTTTGAAGTCGTAATCGGCCCAGTAGAAAATTATCGATATTAAATCGTGGTGGCGCTAACTCAAAAAATAATGGCACTAATATTTTTGAAAAAAATGGTCATTCCCAGTATGACTTTCTAATTATACCAGTCTTTAAATGAGTAAAACTGGCCGGCGGATGGTGTCACGGACTAGCATGGCAACGTTATTCCCGGTAGGCCATTCTTCGTGAAACAAAAGGTAAATATTTTTTTTTTTTTTTTTTGAGGTCGTAATCGGCCCAGTAGAAAATTATCGATATTAAATCGTGGTGGCGCTAACTCAAAAATAGACTATGGCACTAATATTTAAAAAATGGACATTCATAGTATGACTTTCTAATTATACCAGTCTTCAAATGAATAAAACTGGCCGGCGGATGGTGTCACGGACTAGCATGGCAACGTTATTCCCGGTAGGCCATTCTTCGTGAAACAAAAGGTAAATCAGGTTGTTTGTTTATGAATGCATGATTTCACAGTATCCGTCGTACTAAAAAAACGGTCGCATCATCACCATGTGTGCTTACAAGGGACTTTCTTTCGCTATTTACACAAAAAGCTATTTTTTCACGGTGAGAGTGGCGGCTACTGAATATTGGCTGCTCAATGCTCTTATGCGGATGATTAGTTAATGTGAATGTAATATGAGAAAAAGTGGAAGGTTTTTTTTAATGAAATATGAAAATATCCTTTTTACAAAAATAGGCAAAACTAAGGGATTTGTTATATAAAACAAGTAGAAAGCGAACAGAGCGTCACATAAAAAAAAGTTGACTGCAAAACGTGCCAATTTATAGACTGTTGTTATTAAGTACGTGCTCTCAGTGACAAAGTATTGGCGTTTGATTTTGTGCAGTTTAAATAGTAATGAGTTTATACAGTAGTATTATGTTAAGGTTATCTGCGTAAGTGTTTGATCTTATTGCATTGGGGTATTAGCACTTTTCAACCTGCAAAATTGTTTGAATATTGTCAATTGTACCTGTCATCGAACCAAAACGAGCCGCAATGACTCATTCGAATGATTTCCGTGTCAACGTTAAGTGTCCCACTGTCCAAGGCACATCCTCTGACAGTAATTGTTTCTCCTGTTTCAGCTGCACATACGCACAAAATCGTCGATCAAAATTAAATTAATCGCAACAAATCATAAATCTATACTTAAATTATACGCTGATTAGTAGAAAGACTGACCACATATTCGTCTACAAAGGCAATACACATAGTGTAATACGGAAACCTAATACTTGAAGTCGTATGCAAAAATGAATTAAATAGAGAAAGAAAGCTGATAATGACGAAGCTGAAGAGAGTCCTCGTTCCGTTATAAAGTATAGTCATCAAGTCATAGTTATGGTGTACTCTTCCTTTAAAAGAATTTGATACGAACTAACCCTTAAAGATAATGAATAGTTTTGCCGGGCCCTCTGCAATATATCACACCACACCTCATGCAAAATTGCATATTAAAAAGTTACGGCCTGATAGGCACTTGCCGGAAGGTAAGGTTAGCATGAGCTTTTCAACGATATGTCACATGTAATGCAAAAATTTGTTATTGAAAACTTGCCACCTGCCAGGCACCTTCAGGGTTTATATCGTCAACTCAAGCGTACGTCATTGAACAGCGTTCACAGAGCCCGTCCCAATGATATGTCACACGCCATCTAAAAATAGACGTGTCGAAAGTTAGGCCCTGACAGGTCCTTTAAAAGTTGACGTAGGCACCTGAAAAACAATAGGGATCTTCCCGTTGGGCTAAGGCTTCACCCTGCCAAATTGGGTTGCAATCGGTCAATCGGTACGGCCTGTAGACAGCGTAAGGAGAGACAGACAAAGTTGAGGATCTCATGACTTGCTGCATAAAGTTCAGCTTCGTCATAACAACTATTTTCCTATAGCTAAGCCACCCTAGTCGTTTGCATGTATGCGTAAAATGAATGACAATCGTAATGAAAAGGCGGAGTCCTGGTTAGATTAAGATTGAAGCTATATATTGGGCAGGTGATAGAGTTCCTAACTGACACACATAATGAAGAGACGACAGACCGATTCCTTGGAGAAAATCGGGCAAAATTGCCCTGAAAATTGTAGGGTTATGTTAATTGTGCAGATGGATAGACTGTACGAGAAGGAGTCTAAAGTGGAAACTTAACAGAACATTTGCAAGCTTCCTACCAACTACGGTTGCACGTTGCACCCTCACTCCGCTCTATTGTTAAGTTATGTTCCATCCCACGGCTCCCATAACACAGCAGCTTGATCCAATGTAAGCGAAAAATCTGGTATTTTCCTGAGCTAATTAATTAACTATTAGTCATTACTGCCTAAGGTGTTGTATTTGGTATGCTCACTAACTTTCCAAATTATTTTTTCTGGCCTGGCGAAACATTTAGCACTGCGTCAACTGCGTCATAGGAACGACACTAAAAAGAATGAATAAAGAAAACAACTTTCGCCAGGAACATGTTCTAACGACAGCTTCATGCAACCCGATTATACTTAAGTACAGAATCTTCATAACAAAAGGGCGGAAGCAATAAATAAGTATAAGTGGAGAGCTACAGGTAACACTACTCAGCAGCAAGGAGAATGTCCATACTTGACTGTTTTCATTCAAGCAGTAGAAGGGTAATTAATTAATGTCCTCCTGTCATGTTAATATTCATTGGCGAATTAACTGAGTCCACAGAGAGGACATTGTGTGATCCACAAAATGCGGCTTGCTTGACAACTCTTTGTTCTGAATAATTACTCCTCCAAGTACTTTTGGGGTTGGGGTAATTTGATCGTTTCTGTAATTACACAATACTGAAAGAAGACGACAGACTAACAGAAAAAAAAAATAACATGACGAAAGAACGACTGCTAAAAGTTTCATTTACGAGTGAACAAGTGGGAAAGCAGACTCTACTCAACTTCTACTTGTCGCTGGGGAAAATGGAGAAAGTCCGAACAATGAAAATGGTTGATGATGAGTCAAAAGTTTTCAAGCCAGAAATACTGTATCTTTTTTTTTCTTAACTTCACTGACATTCTCATGTTAAATTTTTTTGTTTTCTTTGTATTGTCCGAGATATGAGTGAACATGATGAAGTACCTGTCGTCGAAATAAAAATATCCGCAATGACTCATGCGAGCTAATTCCGTGTCCAGGGTTAGTGTACCACTGTCAACAGCACAAGTCCGAACCACCATACTTTCTCCTGTGTCAGCTATCCCACATCATGGACCAATTACAATAGCACAAGAAATTTCAACTCCATCTATTAAAATCTACACATCTATCACCTAATATTCTTTCTCTACTTGATTTTTTTAGCTCATTAAAACTGGTATATGGAAGAGGTCATAAATACTACTAATTTTGATGCTGCCAGCTAATAATAATTGTATGCAAGTTAAATTTTTTATACATGATTCTAAAAGATTTGTTTTAAGAAAAAACAACTACAACTAGGGAAATTAGATGTTGGTTACGTACAGTATTTACCAGCTAATTTAATACAAGCAGTAGCAGGGAATAGACCGTTCCGTCCTTTTCTGCCCCCCATACACGGTGATTCCAGTATTGATATTGAATAGTTGTTGTGGAATGGGTCCTCACTAAAACCACAGAATAATTCGAAAGAAAAACACAAGGAAGAAGAAAAGGAATTGCCAGTTGTCATCAAACATTTATGTAGTATAAGTAGCAGCAGTCACTCCCTCGATTAGCTTACCATGAAGGATTGTTGCCGTTCAAACTCACACATTTAAAGCAGTCAATGCCAGCGGTACCTGCAAAAATGGTAATATTTTATCAATAAAAACTTTGCAAATTTGTGTAACGAAAGAGCTCTCAAGCCTTGTGTGAAGCTAAGCGTGGGAGGAAGTCTCTCTCAGGGCACTTGCTTGAAAATATTCGTACACACGTTGACAAGTTGCAGTCCCTAATTGTAAGGAAGTACCGTTCATAACTATCATTGGTTTCTTAGAATTATAAAATACTATTGAAACACGTTTGGGACACCACCACGGAAAAAAAAGTGGTGCCAACTTTACATATCATTTGTTATTAGAGACATGGATTTTTATGGGAACACATTCGGTATAGTATGTGTCTCCTGTAAGCGTTCCCGTATGAAAATCAGGATAAGACACATTTTGACATGTCATCAATTCTCTGGAGTTTATTGAGGCTATCGTGTCTAAATAATGCAAGTCAGGCGAATTCAATTATATGAGCGATATTTCAGAAGTTCTAACCGAGTCAAAACTGACTTGAAATAGTTGGTAACAGATGCAATCAACGTTGTGTATGGCATGATTAGCAACATTATTAATAAAGTATATGCAAAATGCTCCTATATTTCTCACTTCCTGTACCATTATTAACGAACTCTATAAAAAGGAATTGCATCAACAACGTCTTGAAAACACGGATAATCAAATGACGCAAATCCATGCAAACTTTTTTTTTCTCTTTGGTGTAATAGATACAACGTACCGATCAACCTACGAAATTTTTTATGAAAAAAAGCTGAGTGTTGAAAATTATGCTAAAGCCTCTCCAACATTTTTACATTTCAGCCAAACAACACACTGCAGAAAAAAAACACAATAGTTTGCTGAGGAGCCGTCCGTATCATTCGACGATTTCATACATCACGATTTTTTTTCATTCGTTGGCTGAAGCGAGATCCCACATGGGTCAAAATCTGAGTGCTGTCTACGATAGGAGAAAAAAAAATCAGAATAGGAGCTTTCTCAGTGTCATGCATATTTAATAAGCTGATTTTCTCCCGTTTCCTAGCATGAGGCTTGTGAGAAGGAGGGACGAGAGACTCACAGAAAATTACGTTTTTCCTCTTACTTCCAATCACTCTGATCACAAGCAACCATTACGGTCAGGGAATATCTTTCTTTATGTGCGTACGGCTTCCATCATATTAAAAAATGTAAGCCGATTACTCCATTTTTGTTCTGTATTTCTTCCTAGCACCTTCTGCTTTTTAACTAATTAGTGTTTTGACTTAACAGCGGGATTTTTTCTTATCATCAGCTATTATAAGAGTTTGACTACGCATCGGCCATCCCCTTTTTTTATTGGCACGCGTAACGACAACTAATAATAAAGCATCCTTCTGATTTTTCCCCGTCGTATGACTGTGGTGACGGTGACAGTGATGAATAGATTTGGAGTCATCCTTGTGTATACACTATGGTGTTCTCGTGATGGGCTACAAACCTCTTTGTTTGGCAGGACAAAATAAGAAGAGAAAAAACATCAGGACCGAGCGACAACTTTATTATGCAGCGTTAATAAGTGATGATGTATCCAGCCACTACGCAGGCAAACTCATCGTCGTTTCGGACGAAACGGGAGTTGAAAAAAAAATGCAATCAATGCCTGTTATAAACACTGTACCTTCGGCATTACCTATTTAGAGGAAGATTCTTTTGGGACATTCTCATTAGCCGATTTTACTTCTTAATAGACTGTATATAAATTGAAATTCGTCACCATGAAGTAAATTGTCTTGTATTTCATTAATCTTGCTGTGTTTTTCATTTGCATATTCGCTTCTTGGAAGAACACCATTCAAAGTAGATTTTGTTTTGGAGTTTGTCTCCATAGATACTCCAGGTTACTTTACACAACATCAGTAGAGAAAACATAGATAACGACATAGAACGGATATTTGGTCGGATGTGTCGTAAAATGCTATTCATTCGCCCTCTCAGCAATTTTTAAAAACGATTTTTCATTCTAATGATGAAACTTTTTTTGCTTGAGTTTTGTTGTTATCGGAAAAATGAAAGTCTCTATTTACATGGTAAGCGACTGAATTTCAATGCTTAAACACCTTTCATTGATGCATTGTACGCAAGAAGTTGATGTATCTCACTAGCTTTTTTTTCTATAGATGACATGATATATATCTTTGGAAACGGATTGAGTTAAGATGGTATGCCTTAAGAAAAACGCACTCACCTGGAATATTGGAGATAGCGACAATAGTAACAAAAAACACAAAAACTAGGACGGTTTGGTGAGAGTAAGCTAATCCAGTGGATGATTTTACCGGTGAAACCTGCAAACTACTAGGATCCTTCCAGCCACCCATGTTTCCATGCTGATTCCCATAAAGTTTGAAGAATGAGCAGACGGGGTACAAGTTTCACTTGATCATCAGTCTTCATTACATCCAATATGTTTTAAAACCAATAATTATCCAAACTTGATGCATTCAACGCATTGTTTTTTATGCTCCCTCTACAAACAGGTTTATCCCCTGTGACAGGTCTCCAAGCGGAAAACGCCTGTAAAGTATAAAATAAATTCTTATGTGGACTTCACATGCAAAAGTAACAAAAGACCAGTATGTACAAAATTCATTAATTAAGTTCTTACAAGCGGAAAATATATTCGGAGAAAAATTTCTGCCTATAAAAATCTATCATAAATGCTAAATGCAAACTGTACGTAAACCATTAAAAAAACTTTCATTGTTTGGTCCTACTTCCAATCCAACTACCTACGTTTTTCTGCGTTAGCTGACAACTTTTTTTTTGGGCTAGTGACCGTCTCACTGGAAACATTTGGCTTTTTACTCTTACGTTGCATGCATAATAATAATGTACACATACTAAGGGTATTATTAGCATAACAGTGTTTTTTTCGTGTCACGCATATCACCAGTCGAATACTCCGTTGAATTCATTACTCGGACTAACACTAGTTGTCGTTTGGTAGACCAACATTATACAGCTTACGTAGAAAAAAAAAACTAATCATTAAAAATAACACTGCAGTACACGATTACCTGTGGTGATTCTATATAGATCTAATACCGTATCAACAAACAGAGAAGTAGCGTTCAGCGTTGTTTCTAGTTTATCTATAACACAAGTTAGGTAACACCAATATTTTTAAGAAACTACATGCTATTTGCTCAGGGTAACTTGCAGTGACAACAATAGGACGAATTTTGTTGTGTTTTTGTTCGTACGTGCGTACCAAGTTGGGTGTGCATGCAACATTTTTCCTTTTTCGCTTAAGAGCTTAAACAAACTAGATGGAGGAGAGTATGTGCCTCTGACTTTCTCTGTCAAATATTTTTGTCCGTCGGGCAAACACACAGGACCGCTGGTGTAATGGCATGCAATAATGGCCTATTATGCATCCATCCATTGGCTAGAGTAAGAAAAGAAAGCAAATATATAAATACTTTCCCTCTTGTCTAAAAGGTAAACAAGCTGAATGAATTTTCTCTTTTTTTTTTGTTCTGTAGAGCTCCATCCCCGTGTAACCCCACAGTGGTTTTGCATCCAGACAAATAAAACCACTAAAAAAGAGGGAAATAAGTATATAAGTATGATACAAAGCACGGCCATAAAAAAACTTACAAGATTAGCCTTGTCCTCTTGTAGTATAAACATTAGTAGTGGCTTTCTTTCACCCTTTTTGGCCATGACATCATGTTCGAAAGACTGGCTTATTTACTATTTACTGAAAGTGTAGCCAACGAAAAAAAAAAATGACAAACGTAGAGTTGTACAAGAGGCAGGTCTAGTGTTACAAAGAAGCAACACGCAGATCTGGGTAGCAGTTAAATAGACAGGAAGTGTGGCCAAAACGTTGGCAACAAAAAAAAAGTTTGTTTTTATTTTGTTTAATAAACTTGCGATAAATGGCATGTTTGTTTTAGCTTTAAACTACCGACGATACGATATGTAAAAATAAACTGGCTTTCAAAGCACCAGTGTCTGACCGGTTTAGATGTTAGAGAAAGATGTTCTTTCATTTCATATGGAGAGAAACTGATCTTAGCAGCAGCAATTGTCAGGAATATGAGATTGGAAGATAAATTTTACAAGAAATTTCAAAGACTGATGCCGTCAGTGAAACGCTGATAGAATCTTTCACTTTCATATGTATGTTTGTCACGCTATCGTGCTATAGATAAATCCTAGTATTCCATTACATACAATTCCACACAATTTTTACTGAACATTAGTTTCATACAAAACTAATTCACTAACCATCATTCATACAATCCCAATACGTCCATTTATGTTAAAGGCCACTTAAATTATTTCTTACACATAAGTACAGTAAAGTCCTGGAGAAAATATACATAGAGGCAGTAATACAATCTATTACTGTTTTTCATAATGTGTCACCTTCTTGAAAAATCTTAGGAGCTGTGCTTCTGTTCATTGAAAGGTAACAGGATATTTATGTGCAAAAAAAACATGAACCGTTACACTAAACTGCATACATGTGTGTGAGTGGACTTATATTCAGTAAGGCACTCAAATATGTGTAATGTTTAATGAGAACACAGTTGAAATTATATACATCTGAACACTTCACAAAGCAAAATATAATCCTCCCTCTTGCGTATATCATGTTTATTCATGTATTGCCTAAATGTCATGAAATGACAGTATGCAAATACCTGTAGAAAATTCCAGTTCCCGACAAGGTGGCAATTTATGAGACAAATACGCCAACATGTCGCCAGACGGAAATCCCGCTGTACTTTTTTTGATACTGCAAACCACTTTTCAGATAGTTTTTTATGTGCTCTCTGCGGTTGCAAACGAAGAGGAAACTTTTAAGTAAATATTATTAGTGTAATGGGAATACCGATGCACAACAAAACAGCAACCAGAATGTTTTACTTGAAATGGAGTTTTATTTCATCTCGTCATGAGGATCTGATACAGCAAATGGATAGAACGCGGAGGATTATGATGATGTAAACGTATCCAATGATTTTATATGAATTGGCATAGAACGAAAAGACCAGGTTGCCTTCCTTCCGCCTATCGTTTCAACAGTCGCTCGTTAACATGAATACCATAATTCAATGAAAATCAGGAGAGAATTGGATTTATTGAGGAAAAAAAACGTTCTGCTAGAAAACTTCTTCAATGCATTCAGATCCGGTTAAAAACGGAAGATAGTATGTTAAACCTGTCAGCAAGCAATTTATCCGAATAAATAGTCAGAAACAAACTGGTAGTGAAACTATTAATGGCCGTGTATGATAAATCCACAGGGAAATTCATATTAGAGAGCGTAAGCTGTGACATGCCAAGACGCCCGAGAAGATCATTGTTTTGAATGGGTATCTACAAAGGTCTTCTGGCTCAGAGTTTTCGATGGAAAGAAAAACAAGCTTTCAGTTCAGAACTTCAACCTATTACGATAATTTGACAAGTTATTCCTATACACTGATTTCTATTTTACAAGCTTTCATATAAATACAAATGTTTTTTTTACACAAAAGTCACTAACGATTTCGTTAGAAGAGAGTTGTATACTTGCACGTAATAAGGTCATATATTTCCCATATATTTCATCTGACAAATACATATATCCGATAATAAGCTACACACCTATTTATACTTCCAACCCACACAGGCAATTTAAAGTTTTTTGTATTTATCACGTTGGTATACTCCATGGATTTAATGCACAATGGAACTAGAATCTGTATAAAAAGGTCTTACTCTTAACTACCCTTAAACTATAATCGTTCTTCAATGTTGGAACAGGTCTACTCTATACTCTGCACGCTTCCATGAATTGGCACTGAAGATTTTTAAGCCCTAAGGGTGAGTTTTAGGATCTAATAGTGTAAAAATAGTTTTGAGCTTGAGTTTACTATAAAAGACAGAACCGTTCGTAGGAGCTTTTGTTGAATGGAAACGTTTCACACATTTTAAGAACACCACAAACAAAATTATCTCGGGTGAATGTTAATGAGGTGAGCCACATGAACCTCATTACTCATTTACTCCACATCTTATGGCTTGTCGTCGTAAATAGGTGTAACTTAATGATCACTTTTTTTATACCAAGGTTTTATCAGCGCAAGGTTATCACGAATTAACGTGCGAGCGGGAAAAGCTAGAAATATGCACAGATTCTGTCAAGATACATAAATACGTGTTTTTTGGAAACGTTAAGTCAGGTCACAAGTTGCCCCGGAGTAGTGCTGCACCTGTTACGGAATATCATGGCATCGTGGTACATTGGCAGTTGGCAGTCCGTTTCGTGCAGTCGAATATCCGCATACAATCCATCAAAAATAAAAGCTTTTAAAGCTATAAATACGAAGCTGAAAGCTTTT
>JAAXOA010000355.1:0-25419 GCA_036561885.1 Salina celebensis
GGAGCCTTGGGAACTTGTTTTGATGAACAAAACTACATCAGTCTGTATTCAAGTTGAGGACACAACGACATATGTGCCAGGAATTGTTATAGATTTGAGGCAGTTAGGTATTCCCCTTGAAGAACCAAACATTTGTGCAATTCTTCGTGGATGCTCTAAACCAAACAGTGAAATCATTCGGATTCAAAACAATATTACTCAAGGACCTCTCCATATTCCAGAGTGAACAAGGCATATTTTCAGGCCTATAAATACGAATATGTTTTACATCTTCCAAAATAAAAACAGATTAATTCAGTACTGTAGCTTTTTTTCACTACTTCAGTACTGAAATTCATCTTCCCAGAATGAAAATACTAAACATCTGTTTGCAGGTTTGTGACGAGACGTTTGCTTATCTTTTATGCTTCCCCGAATATTTTCACCGACGATTTTTACAAAATTTGGAGACACACAGTATGATAGTATGAACCATTCCAGTCCGAACACAAAGAAAATATTGTTCATTTACGGCTAGAAATAAAAATATATACTGTAAGATTATACACACACTGTGTACACACTATGAATGTCCTTTAACCATAAAACGTTCCTTTTAAACCAGTAAATTATTTCATGGAAAAAATGTCCAAGATTTCATCAGAAGAAAACTTTGCTTAAGCACCAATTAAACTCTATTTATCTATTGGAATCTTTAGTTTTTCTGGCTTTTTAAAGTGCTTGTACCAACTCAACGAAAATCACGTATAAAAATTTGCATTAACTGCACGCTTTCTTAAGCGGATATTCAATTGTCAAGTGTCATGCTAGCGTCCCTTTGTTGTTACGCTTGGCTTGTTCACTAAATTTCCAATGGTACTGGTAATTGAGTTCTTGATGATATCAATTGGCGCAGTTCAAAACCGGAATGTGGCAAAGTTGGTAATAGATTGGATAATGAGCCAAGGGTTCGAAGAAACGAGAAAGTGATCTGAGAGCATTCCCAGAAATAGGTTATGAATTTGCACTGATTCAAAACTGTAAATCAAAAGATGCTCTCAAAATTGCAGGTTTTATTTTAAACTCAATTGCGACTCTTATTCTTTTATGAATTATGAGGTTTTCTCTCTTCCCAGTGTATATATTTATTATGGATATACAGTGGCCTGGATGTAGAAAAATTATTTAATTATGTTTGTTAATAAAGTTGTAAAGCTACGTGTATGCATTATAAACACTCAATCCTATATTATTTCATTGCTATTACATGCCAGAGAAAACTAACTATGACTGATTAATATTCAAGTCAGAAAGCTTCATCTTTTTCTTATTGAACATGGCTCAATCATATAATATGCTAAATATTACACAACCAAGTATTTCCGTATTGTTATGTAGCGATCATCTAAAAATACTTTCGTCGACTTTTTTTGTGCTCATAAGCTGCATGGTTTATTTATTTCGCATTGTATAAGCTGCTGTGGTATGTGAAGGAATGAGCCTAGTACTGCTAACAGAACTAATTATCTTATTCACAGAAACAATTATTTTAAAAGGTTTGCGTACATTTTGATTATCTAAGGAAAGATTTCATCTCTCTGAATAACTCTATTGATTTTTTTAATTACAAGTTTATATATAGACTGTGCTGCGAGTAAAAGTTACTTAGAAATTTGGACTAAATCTATTATTACTGCCGAGTTATTTAAGTATTGAGTCCTGATGCAGTTTATATCCTTGTGTGCGAAAGGTAAAAATAAGGTTGTACATTTGACTTCCGTGAACGACACATCATTTAAGTAGTCATAGTCATGGGCTTCACACATGCTGGCCTAACTATTCAGTCTTTTTCACAAAAGTATTTCAAACCTCCTGTACTTCTTGTAATACAAAACCTCATCATTAAGCTGACCCCAAACACAAACTACAACGTTTCGAAATATAGACGTTTCCCTCTACAAAAATGTGTGTGGAAAGGAGTTCAACATGTTCTCAAATTTTTAGTAATTGTATCACTTTTACGTACATTCTGGTTAATCAGATCCTGGAAAAGTACAGAACACGGACTGGAGCAACTTGGCTACTACTCGTTTTTCGTTGCGATTGTTTCAATAGGCCTTTTTGCATACAGAACAATAGACAATAACCTTTCAGATACTTGCTTTTTGGTTTCACAGCGGTTTAAAATGGATCGTATCTATTACGCAGGTAATGAGGAACTAATATTCATACGACATATTTCTCGCTAATAGATTAATTGACTGAATTTAAAAAAAAATGTTTTTTTTTCAGGATTTTCATGGCCAAAACATTTAACAAAATCTGATCTAGAAGAAATAGGCATGTATGGATTTGCATCTAGCTTTCTCGCCTTCCCATTGTTAATCGCTGGAGTTCCACTACTAAGAGACTACGACCCATTTAGTTTAATTGTTCGTATTATTTTCAAGCCAATCCTTTATAAATATTCAGCCAATGTCTATCACTGGCTAGAAAATATTCTGGCCTGCCTCTTGTCATTCTTCTTTGCGCTGCATGGAGGGATTACGGTTTTAACAGTTATGCTGTTACTTGTAATTATAACCTTAGATGCAATTTCAGCTGTATCTAGTACTAAACTATTTCTAGTTCGTCAAATGCCAACCGAAATTGCGTTTCGAAGGTGTTTGAAAGCTTTTAAGGAATTGCGTGTGTTCATTACAATTATGGATATGATTTTGTACAATTTTTTAGCTACATTGACAGCGATGGGTATTGTAGCAGCATCTGGATGTGGATGTGTTATAATAAGAAAATTTAGTGATGACCAGTTTTCCCTACTTATATATATTTGCTGCTTGTTTGTTTTCATGATTTGTATTACTGTAGACTTTCTATTTATTCTAATGGCTGCTGTTCCTCATAGAAATGGACAAAAGTTCAGATCCTACTGGAAACACCATCTGAAGCTACGACAGGACAAGCAGTCGCTTCGGAGTTGTCCGTTAATAGGATTTTCGGTTGGCTACGTACGGAATGTTAAACAACACACGGCACTGTCGATAGCCGACACTATAATTAATTTAACTGCGGGCGCTGTACTTACCAAATTTAGATAGATTTTTTAAACGTTAAGCTTTTTTTAAAATATATAATGGCCTTGGACAGACGTTGATAATGTGGGTGGGCAATGTAAAACTCCAAAGAGCCTGACAAATTCCTGTAATTAATGCTAAGCTAATAAAACCAAATTGTACTGATTCTGAATTGGCATTGGTGTCTTGCTAAAAAACTGAAAATGATAATGATCACGTTAATGAAAACGAGAAGTCGATAATTGTCAAAGGAATCGATCAAAATAGAAGCTTAGCAAAACCTTCAGTTATGAACGTTTGCAACACGTGGATTTATGAAAAATATCCTGATTGAAAGCGTATCGATTAATTAAATCAATTTCAAACTTATAAAAGAAAAGACGTCATAACTGGAATCAATAAAACTTTAATTGATTTTGATTTGTCTTATTTTTTCCCTTTATTCGTCGGTTTGGGGTCACACAAACAAGTTGTTATAATGTCTTTACAAATTACACAGGGATGTTTAAATATTATATTTCTAATTCAAAAAGTAATCGTTCCACCAAGTTACTTAGACCCTTCTAGCTTAGTGATGACTTGTGATACATTCGTCTCTAAAAGAAAATTGACTCAAAGAACAGTCTGGAGAATGTTTTCTAACTTAAACACCTTCATTTTTGTATTCTCTACGTATCGAATCGTTACTATAGCGACCTGTTGGAACAATCAACAAATAGTTGAAGAATTAGGATTCAATCTTCTTCTCTTTTCATTCTCAGTAATTACTGGAGTTGGGTTTGAGACGTTGGATATCCACAAGAATGAAAGCTGCTATTTGCATACACAGCAGTTCAAGCTGGTGAAAGTATTTCCAATCGGTAAGAAATATTATTCTACAAAAATGTACTTAATTTTGTTTTATGCTTAACCATCAAAAATAATTCTGTCTTCCGTGATTAGGCTGGCACTTAAGGAAACCTCCAATCACACCAGGAGAATTATTCGTCTACGTTTTAGACCTTCATATGCTTCTCATTTTCTGCTGTGTTCTTTGCCATTGTTCCCCATTACCGTAAATATGACCCGTTTTCACTTTTGGTGAAAGCAGCAACTTCTTTGGATGCTGTTGACAACATCCTGAGATCTATTGCAACAACTCTACATTTTATACCTGTAGCTTCTATTAGCAATCGTACAATAAGTATTCTGATTGGCGTAGTTTCCGCTACAAATGCAATATATTGTTGTTGTATTGTAGTTTACGTTATGCTACTTATATTTAGTTTTGTAGAAACTATCCAGAAAATGACACAGGATTTGTATCAGCGGGAGAAAGTTATTTCATTTGGTATTAACACTAAGCCTGATTTTCCTTTTAGGATTCAAAGAAAAGAAAAAATGTTTACAAATACTTTAAAGATTTCTACAAAACAGACTTTCAAATCTTGTTATCAACAGTTTAGAACAATTGAAATGTTAATGAGACTTGGTAATATGATAATTAGCAAATTTCTTGTTGCGTTAACATGTATGGGGGCTTTAGCAGTTACATTAGAAGGTTATGTAGTTATTATGATGTACAAAGAAGTACCTTTTCTTATATATGTTCCCTGTTTGTTAATGTGTTTGCTAGCGTTATCAATTAACTTTGCACTTTTTCACTTTGCCGCAACGCCAAACAAAGAAAGTCGTCTGTACCAGGAGTACTGGAGAAGACGCTTAAGATCTGGAGAACATTTACAGTTGTTAGCATGTCCCGAAATCGGATACTCATTTGGACCATTACGTAATGTTTCAGATAAAACGGGGTTAATTACAGCTGATGTAACTGTCAATGGTATAGCCACACTATGTTTAATGCTTCATTCTAAATAAACACTTGCAGGTTACTTAATCAGGTAGAATATGAAAATTGTAATAACCAGGGCATTATTTTACGCAATGTTTTTCTAACGTAATGCAGTAATATGTAATTTTCAAAGACACCTTGCTTTGTACCTTAGACCTTTGAAAATGTCGTAATGGATTGAGAATGAAATGTACCGGGTACCTTAAAAAATAAAGTAACCTGTCAAACGAAGCTGCAAAATATTCCTTTAGCCAGGCTTTACAGAAAGATTTGTTGATGATGTAAATTTAGCAAAGAATCCGATTCATGTCTGTCATTCGAATTATACATTTTACAAGCATCTTCTGAATTCATACCCAACAAGTAAATGGACTGACAAACAAACAGTAAGCGGTAAAATTTATGTGGCTCTTTTAGTCTTAATCACATTTCCTTGGAGTACCCGGATCATATTTTATGAACCGGTATTACGTCAATCGAGGAAAAACATTCTTATGCAAGAATTCTTTTTCTAACCCATATTCGGTACTAGTTGTAAAACTGTTTGCTTACTTTCTTTGTGAAAATGTTTAGCATTTCTATTAAGTGCTCAATGGTAATATTTATTGTTTTATATTACATTTATCTTGAACTAGTACATAGTGGCGAATCTATCACGGCTTAATGTTTCCCTTAAATAATCGCACGATGCCACGATTTAGGATCGTTTTCAAAATTATAAACGGATCTATAGGCACGACAGATTTATTAGTTTCAATTCAAGTCCTGCTTATGATCCTTCCCACAAAGCTAGATAATGGAATGTCCGACCCAGCACTGATTTGGGTTTTTGCTGCTGGATATTTACTGTTAGCTGTAGCATCTCCTCTGCTCTTAATTTGGTCCGGTTTTGAGGTAAATTATAAATAACAAATTTAAATTTCTTAATATTATCTTGTAAAAAATTTAAATATCATCAGGATTCTGCACAGGCAGCAAATGCCAAGGCTAGTTTCTGGCTGGCTTATCGAGTTTTATGCTCATCTGTTAACATCGTAGGACTGCTAAATAACTGCTACTACACCACACTAGCTATATTCGCATCATTTTGGGTGCTTTCCATTATAATAGTTGCATTTTATGTTAAATGTCTCAACAAAATTATCCTCGCAGACTTGCTTCAATCATACCCAATGAACAAAATTGCTGTGGCAGTCATTTCTGGAGCAGACTTGTGGGGAAATTCTGCCAAATCAATGTCTATTAGAAATGTTTAATTTCGAATATGCGAATAATAGTATGTATCCTATAGGAACTCGTGTCAATAAACAAAACTGCCTCGTGTTGCTTGAAATCTGGTCCAATTTACATTAGGTAACCCTCCACTTAAAATTGAGCATTAAGCAGCAATTTGACATGTTTCCGAGTATTATTGCATGTGAAAAATTTTCAAGCTTTTATTAAATTGTTCAAAAAATTCAAAGCAACATTAATGGAATCATTTTCCATTTGGTTCTGGTGGCATTGAGACTCTACAAAATGGGCTTTGCAGCTGGCTGTTTAAGCATACAAAAGCGAATTGAGAGAATTCTTCATACCCCGATTCAAACAGATCAACTCACAAATGAAGTGAAAGCAAACACAAAGTTGAATCTTGAATCTTCTCCATCCAAATCATTTTATAAATCTGTCATTTGCCCCAAGCTATGGCGGCTAATGAGGATAAATTTGCATTTCATCATTCTATTCACTTCATTCCGGATTTGCCATCTTATCCGTACCTGGTCCGGAAACAAAGTCGCCAATCAGGTTGGCTTCAACGTGTTCCTTCTTTCACTGGCTTTAATTTCTCGAGAAGCTTATAATACAGTTAATTTGCACAAGAATGAACTAGCATTTGTGTTGACACAGAGGTACAAACTGCTACCGCTAAGAAACACAGGTAATTTTCACGTTAAAAAGTACTCAAGGTCATAGTCAAAATACGTATATAAAAATTCACTTTCTTTTTAACCTTTGTTAGAATGGGCCTACAAGTCTAAACAGGAGAAAGCACAGGAAATCATCGTTTATATTGCTTTCTTCGTTGTGCACGGCATTGGCGTTGGATTCGCATATCTTCCATTTCTTGATAGACTACACACCTTACCAACTAATCCTCCAAAAGGTCTCGAATTACCCTGGATCAAGCTCAGTAGCAAGAACCGTATTTTCTAGTGTTATATTTACTATTACTGCTGCTCACGCAGGATATATGGTCGTATACTTGCTCCTCACAATATTTTCATTTGTAAGCGCAATTAAACAATTGTCAAACAATTTGTATGATAAATTGTTAAAACCAATACATGTTCACACAAAGCCACTGGGAAAAGGCAATGCAGTACGAAATTTACCACAAAAACGCAAGTTTATATTTAAAAATAAAGTGAAAGCGATGATGAAAGTTTCTACGAGCTTTAAGTTTTCAAAGTGTTACCGACTTTTTAGAATTTTGGATATTTTGATAAGGGTTGGCAGCAATGTAGTTGCAGATTTTTTACAGACTACTTTATATACAGGAATTCTTATAGCGGCTTGGGGTGGTTATGTGCTTATCATGTGTTATGAAGATTTTCCCTTTGTTTGGTATTTTGCATGTTCTATAATGTCTCCAATTGCGTTAACGATAAATTTTGTATTAATTAGACTGGCCGCAACGCCTAATCGAAATGGTAAAAATTATCAGCTCTTTTGGATGCGTTATGTCAAAAAATTGCTGGAGCGCTTGCAGTTAAGAGCTTGTACCAAGATTGGATACAGTTTTGGACCGATTAGATATGTTCAAGAGAAGACTGCATTAGCAATTGCTGACACAATCCTAAATGCAACCGCTACTGTATGCTTAATGAGGGTTTCAACGCCATATATTCGTGCTTAAAATCTGTTGATAGTTAAGTTCGTTTAAGTGATATATTTACCTGTATTATTGTCCAGCTCAAGCTCAGGATCAGGTGTATTTATGAGCCTCGGTTCAGTCTTTAACTTTCTCTGCAGACAACCTATAATTTAAAAAGATGTGGTTATTAATTACAATTAAATAGCAACTGTTGATTTAGTTTTTACTTAACTTTCACTTAATTTAGATGCCTATTTCGTTTAATCAATCGATATTGAAACTCGATAAAATAAATTTTTAGGTTAGTCTTAGTCTTATTTTAGATAATTAAACCGAAGGTAATGCATGGAATATTCCATGTTTTATATCAATACGAGCTTCGTTCGTGAATAAATCATATCATGATATGAGATCTATGCATGCCACAATAAAAAACGTTGCGTTTGTCGTTCTGCCAAACGAAAATCCTAAATGATTTAAAAGCAATTTATTTTACCACCGTTGAAGTTCATGAATTAGTTTTAAATGTGTTTGAAAAGTGGCTAGGATGACACTGTGATTGATGGCACTGGATGCAGATGTAGCCTCTGGAGAATCGTTAATAATTCTAATTCAAGGAATCCATACTCATTATGTATTACGAAAATCCAAGTTTAACATATTCCAGGACAAGCGGCTGATCTTCTAGAAAGTAACATGAGTACGGCTTTGTCATTACACCGTGTGTACTTGTTTAGTATTTAATTATTGATTACCAATGTTCCAGTTTAATTTTAGAAAAAGGGTTGAATACATTATTTCCTGACTAGTTGTGCTTATAACACAGAACAGAGCGTATGCTTTCTTCTCAAACATGTCTTCAAAAACTTTTCAAAAAATCAGTAAAACTTTAGCTATTTTAGGATCTTTGACATCAGCCTTCGAGGATGAGGATCCGCTCTACCTAAAACTTTTCCACCCTTCTTTTCGCCTCACTCCAGCTTGTATTCGTTTCCATGGCTACTGCCAGAATTTAATTACACTGCCGTTGATTCTGAGGGGAAGTGAAGCAAATCCAGAAATACTCATCAATCCCGCATATCGGAAAAGATTTCCCAAACTGTTTAGAGTAACAATGCTAATATCAATATTTTCCGTTGCTGTATTCAGCTTTTGTCGATTGTTTTGGCTACAGTCAAACTGGAAGCGTAAGAAGGAAATGGAACAGCTTCTCATTTACACTATCATTCTAAGTCTAACCGTAGTTGCCTTTGGAGGATGGCTAATGATTCATCAAACTCAGTATGAGGTTCAGTTCACTATTAGCCAGCTTTTCAAACAGAATGTGTCGAAAAACAGCGCCAATCCACAGAAGAAAACATTCTTTGAAAAATCCTTTGGTGACATAATAATTGCAGCATTCGCTATCGGATTTACAAGCTTTCCCCAATTATGTTTTGTTATACCGTTTGTTATCGACTACGACCCGGTAGCTCTTATATATAATAACATACTTGGAACTTCTGTCACCTCACAAGCTCTCCATATTCGCCTCCTAATACAACTACAGATCAGTATTTTTTATACACTTCTGACTGCGTATGGCGCCGCTATTATGCTAAGTGTAATGCTCCTCTCAATCACATTTGTCGAAGGACTTCAAGGTTTATCAAATAAACTATTTGAGAAAAGATTCATAAATGTTCGGCAAAACTGCGAGAGAAAATTTGCAAAGACGTTACATCTGTTCAGAAAGATTCAAATTCTGACGGCGGAAGCCAACATTATTGTAGCTGACTACCTTTTTCTATTAACAACAATTGGAATAATGCTCGCAGGTTGCTCAAGCTATACAATATTATTTATGAGACATGACTTTCCATTCATGGGTTATCTAATTTGTCCAACAATTGTTGGAATTGTTTTCCTTGGCATTTTTGTTCTCATGATATTTGCTGACATTCCAGTGAGAAATAGTACAATGTTTATACACTATTGGAAAGGTGTGATTCGCAAGCCAATTGATAAAAGACATCTTCGATCATGCCCTATAATTGGATACAACATTGGGCCGATTAAGAAGGTGAAGCTACGTTTTGCACTCACAGTTGTAGACGCAATTGTCAATTTCACTGTTAATGTAGTATTACTTAAACTTTCAGCAGATAAAAACGCAAAGTTTGTTCAATTATGTAGGTGTTAATAGCATTTAAGACAAAGAATAAAATTTTATTTACCAGTTGTGATAAAAATCAATAACCACATGAAGACTCAACGTGATTTCAGAATTTATTAGTATCCACGGTCTTATACATATTTTATATTGATTATTAGCAAAAAATATTTTAGTCGATTAGATTTTATTTTAGGTTGTTATATCCATACCTTGCCCAGATGCCCATAATGAGTTATGGACAGTGCGCAATGTTTTATTTTAAAAAAACATGGCTCTTGTTTCATGAAACCATAAAAATAACCCAAATTCAATTGATCCTATCTACATTATCCTATTATTGACTTGGGTATTTTCGGTCCGTCGATTTGAAGTAGTCCAGAACTAACTGCCAAAATGTCCGAACAGCGTTTCAAACGTATAGGGCGTGCTTTTCTAAACCTTCAAAAACTGAGTCAGCAATCTATTACTATAGAAAATGACGAACCATTTTACAGAAAACTATTTGATCCGTCATTTCATCTCACCCCAGCTTGTATTCAACTTCATCGTTGTCTTCAGTCATTGATTTCTATACCTCTAAACTTTACAAGGGATCAGTTAAACCCAGAACTATTTGTAAATCGGCGTTACTTTAAACCAATTCCTACCTCAGTTCGCGTCCTCATAAAGGGGTTTATATTGCTACTGGTTTGGTTTTGCTTCAGTCGCCTGACCTGGCTCCAAGTGAATTGGAAGCGGAGAAAGCGAATGGAACAGTTTCTAATATATGCATTTGTTTTCTTCATGGCTATAATTGGGCTTTGTGGCTGGCGGACCTTACAAAAGAAACGGCAGGACTTTAAATTCATAGTTAATCAGTTGTTTATCCTGTTACCCAGCCGGGAAAATACTGAAAGACAAACCATCTTCAAAAGGTCTTTGGCTGATCTATTAGTAGCAGGTTTTGGCTTGGGCTTCTTGGCATTTCCTACTGTTTGCATGATTGCACCACTCGCCATTGACTATGATCCATTGTCAGTAATGTTTCGTCATGCAGTTGGCCAATCGGTAATGGAATTTGAGTTTCACACAAGAATATTTGTTCAAATTGTCATAGGAACGGTATATTTAATACTAGTTGGTTATGCCGGTGGAATTATGCTAAGTTTTATATTAATCTGTGTTATATTTGTAGAAGGAATGCAAATTTTATCAAATAACTTATTTGATGCGAGGAAAAACCGAGGGAAAAATTACAGATTGAATTTTGTAGAAACTTTTTTGTTATTTAGAAAAATGCACATTTTAATAGAAGTGGCAAATCGCACTGTAGAAACATTTCTGTTTATTCTGGTATTTTGTGGGGTGATGCTTGCTGGATGTGCGGCATATGCATCACTATTCATGATAAACGAACTTCCTTTAATTTCATATCTCTCTTGTCCTGTCATAGTAGTTGTAGTTCTAATGGTGAACTTTACACTTGTAACTTTTGCAAATGTACCAAATAAGAATAGCTCAATTTATAAGCCATATTGGGGAGGAGTGCGATTAGCCGGAGTTGAAAAATTGCAGTTACGCGCTTGTCCTACATTAGGTTATAATATTGGAATGATTAAGAAAATTAAGTTAGATTTCGCTCTGATTACTACTAACGCAATGGTTAATTGTACTGTGAACATAATTTTGCTTAAGTTGTCTGCCGACAAAAGTAAGTAAGAAGTTCTAATCTATTCTTCGGAAGGCATCTCTTGCAAATGCATAATGCTTATATATTGGATTTAGACTATACTTAGTAAAATGATTTAATTTAACACCTTAATTAAACTGATTTAGTTTAATACTATGTAGCCGTGTGTTAATATACAAGCCTATTGTATACACATGTAATCCATTATGAATGTGTTTGTCTTGTGCACAGCAAATTGAGTTAACTTTAATAAACCAAATAGAAACCTAATTGAAAAAAATTAATAAAATTAATTGCAATAGGAAATTCCCAAACTAGTATTACATGTCTCAAAAAAACTTAATTTAAAAATTCATTACGGGGAACACGTTTTTCAATTAAGTTACATTGCAGCTGGTTCTGTGTCGTAACAACTCATACAGGAAGAATTGCGTCCTTCTCGGAACTTTTTCTCATTTACATTATGTTTGCGTACATTAATTGTAGTGAATATCAGCTTCTTCACTATGGCTCTCACAATAGGAGTTTTCAGCTTTCACCCAGCCATCCGGATATTCATTCAAACGCCATATTCCCTGAACCACAAAAATTTCGCAGTTTCTACGAATCCAAAATACAACCAAATTTTCCACCGAGTTATTCGTACGATTTGCAAATTTAGTGTTGTTTATCACTTCATATTTGCTGCTTATCGCCTCCAATGGCTTCACTCACACTGGTACAGCTACAAACACAAGAAGCTTGAACAAGTTATTGTCTACCAAGCTGTATTCAGTCTTACATCAATTTCACTCTCAGCTTTCACTGCGATTGAAACCCATCTTGAGGAAATTCAGGCGGGTATTACCTCCTTAACCAATCAAGTTTCGGAAGAGTTACAATTAGCTCGTCTCAAAGCAATCCGAAAATTTTCCCGTGATCAAATTCAAAAGAATTCAGTCGCTCTATTTGCCCTTAGTTTTACACTGTATCCCTTACTTGTAGCTGCAATTCCTTTTGCAGTTGACTACGATCCACTGCAACTAGTATGGTCTACAAAACCTGGATTGGAAACGTTACTAAAGCAAATTCTAGCCAGCTTTATTTACAGTTTAACAGTCACCTATTCAGCAGCCATGGTTTGTTCATTTCTCTTACTACTAGTTGTAATTACTGAAGGAGTTTCCCTTGTTGCAGATATGTTTTCGAGCTCAGTCCGAAAAAATCTTCGCAGACGCTCATATAAGCGTTGCTTCCATGTGCATAAGATATTTTCACAGAGGCTCCGATATTTCCAAATCTGTCGGATATACATCAAAGTTGCGAATTCTATTACCTCCAACTTTCTCCCTGTTCTTATTTTCAATGGAATATTCCTTGCTTCTTGTTGTGGATATGCGACCCTTAAAATGTACCACGAATTACCACTTCTGACTTACCTCGCCTGCCCTGGAATTGTTTTGGTAGTGATGGCAATTGACTTTTTCCTGGTGTATTTATTTAGCGCCCCACACATTAAGGGTGAAGCATTTCGTCGTTCAAATAATCATTTTTGGACACATCAATGGGAAAGCAAAGCCCTAATTAGTTGTCCAAAGATTGGATACTCGATTGGACCTTTTAAAATCTTAGTGAATGAATTTTCCTTACTAATTTCCCACGTAATTTTCAATCTCACAATGAATTTTGCATTAATGGAGGCTAAACAATGACAAATATCATAACCATGGTAATATAACAATTTGTATTTAAATGATATAGGTAACGACCTAAACCAACCAAACCATTTCGCAAAGATAATGAATAAATTTATTTGGAATTGTTACTTGTTGCTACCACAATCAAGTACTAATGATGTAATATGAAACCCATCATGGTAAATTGAATTTGCAGAAAACCCACCATAAAACAAATTAGGTTACATTTCATAGAAATAAATTCTAAAATTTTAAGTAAATAAATATCAGGGTAGAAGTCCATCGTTGCATTTTCGCATTTTTAATATGAACTTTCTTTTAAAAAATGCTATCCAGCGCAAATTCATTCCAGCTCTGCTTTCACTTGCTCAGGAATATCTTGTTAATTTTCTCAATACTTATCACTGTTTGTTTCCAAAGAAGAGCCTTTTTATTGTAGGTATGTATGTTTTCGAGCTCAGTTCTTTAAAATTTAAGTTAAGAAATTTTCATTGGTAATTTCACACGTTTGGAACCCGCAATTAATTTCACATTTATGGCCACAAAACAAGCATGAATATGAAAATGTAACCCTTTTGATTAACAGTAGGCAACAACGTAAACCTTACAAGTTGTGTAGATAAGATAATTAGATAAATATAATTGGAATCGGGTACCAGGTATGTATGAAACAATACACAACACACAATTTAGACCAAATCCATTAATAAAACAAATTGCTTTATAAAATATATAATCAATTGAAAATCGGTTGTTTTAGTATTCATAACGATCATTGCTCTAATAGTTAACATAGAGGTACGATATAGTTATAAGCCTCACAAGAAACAATCTACAATGTGAAAACTGCTGAACAATGGCCCTTTCCGTTGGCGCCTTTTGCTTTCACCAAAAACTCCAACAAGTAACTGAAACGCCGTATATTTTGAATCCTATTAGTTTCCAGCTTTTAGAAAACTCTAAACTGAACAAAAGACGAGTAATGATTACGCGATATGTGTGCATTTCCAGTGTAATTTACCATTTTATATACTCCACTTATCGCCTCTTTTGGCTGCACTTTCATTGGTATACCTACCATCACAAGAAAGTCGAACAAGTGATCATCTACCAAGTTGTATTCAGTTTAACCAGCATTGCACTGGGAGCTTTTTACCAGTCATACAAATACAATGTGGAACTTATACAAGGACTGAATGGACTCACAAAATTAATTTTTGAAGAACTTTCAAAAGCTAATAAAAATTCACAAAGGCGTTACTCCAATGAATACTTTCTTAAATATATTGTCCACTGCATTGGAATGTCATTCGTTGTGTTTCCAATGTTAGTGCTGGGAATTCCATTTGCAATTGACTACGATCCCCTCCAAATTACTTTGAATAGTCCTGAAGACACCACCGAAACCGCCATTTTGAAAAAGTTGTTTGCTAGTGCTAATTATAGTATAACGGTGGCTTACGCTGCGGGCAGATTGTGTTCCTTTATTTTAATCTGTATTATTGCTACCGACGGAATATCTATTATTGCTAAAAGATTTTATCGTGATACTCAAATAGCTTGTTTAAGATCTAATGAATCCCTGAAGTACTCCTTCATCATTACCGAGCGACGGTTTTTAAGGTCCTACAGGAACTATCAAATCTGTAGAATCTTTTTAAAACTTGCAAACGGAATAGCTGGAGACTTTGCTTTTGTCCTAACTGTGAATGGAGTGTTTTTAGCATCTTGCTGTGGGTATGCAATGCTTAAAATGTACGATGAACTGCCAATTTTAACTTATTTGGCGTGTATTTGCATTCATTTAATAGCCCTTACTGCAAATTTTATGCTTGTATTTCTAGGTAGTTTGCCATACAGTTATGGTAACTATTTTAGGAATTCTTTTACAAAAGTGTTGGGTAGAAGGAAGTGGGAAAACAGAGTGCTAAGATCATGTCCTGAAATTGGTTACTGTATTGGAACATTTTGGAATGTGCAAAATAAGCTGGCCTTGCTTATTGCTCATACAATATTTCAGTGTACTATGAATTTGGCATTAATGGAGAGTAGAAGTAGTTGTTAATCACAATCAGTAATTAATTATTATATGATTTGTGTAAGTTTATTTCATATGTAAAGTTAAAGTTGCTCTTGATGCAACTTAATAGCAGCCAAAATAATCGCTTAAAAAATTGGATTATTTTAAAGACTTTAAGTTAAATTTAACCAATTTATGTTTCGTAATACAGGTTCACAATCCTTTGTGTGCTATAAAGCTTTGGGCAAAATAAAACAATCAAGCTTCAATACAGAAAATCAAAAAAAATTACTCACAATTTTGTTAATGCAGTTAATGTAAGTAAATTACTCGGTTTTTAGAAAACAAATGTAGGTAAGCAATGGGTTTCAGCATGTTAGATACTTCCATTATAGTAATTACGCAAAATTATTACTCCATGTTTAAACTGGACCAACAGTTCAGTTGACTTCTATATACCTAGAATGGTGGACCAAGTGAGCATAAATTGTTTTTGTCATGGCTCTTTGCATTGGCGCGTTTCAATTTCATCAAAAGCTTCAAAATATCATTCAAACTCCGTACTTTCTCCAATGCAGCGATTTCAATCTCGTAGCTAATCCTAAATTTAATGGGATTAGTGAAACAGTAATTCGGCAGTTGTGTATATTGAGTGGGCTTTACCACCAAATATATGCATTATACCGCTTGTTTTGGCTCCATTTCCATTGGAACTCATACAACTATAAGAATGTCCAGCAAGTGATTGTTTACCAAGTTGTTTTCAGTTTAACTACAATATCATCTGCAGCTTTTTATCTGTTACACTCTCACCTGGACGAAATTTTGTTTATCGGTAACGCCATTACCAAAACTATTTCAGTTGAACTTTCAATTGCTGCCAACAAATCCAGACGACGACTTTCACCTGAATATTTAAGGAAATATTTGATTTTCCTGATAGGTCTGTCGTTTTTAATGTTTCCTATGCTTGTTCTTGGAATACCTTTTGCAATTGACTACGATCCGCTACAACTCGTTCTGAAATCACCCCGGGATACAAGGAATATGGCTATTGCAAAGAAAATTCTTGCAAGTATTAATTACAGCGTTACTGTCACATACGGTGCAGGCAGGTTGTGTTCTGTCATATTATCATTTGTTATTGCAACCGAAGGAATTGCAATTATTGCCAAGAGACTTCACAGAGACACGCAAATTTCTTGTTTAAGATCCAATAAAAACTTGAAACATTCCTTTGTCAATATTCCCCAAAGGTTCGTTCGTTGTTATAGAAACTACCAGATTTGTAGAATCCTCTTGAAAACTGTAAACGCAGTTGTCGGAGACTTTGTGTTTGTATTGTTAGTTAACGCTGTGTTTTTGGCGTCTTGTTGTGGATATGCAATACTCACTATGTATGGAGAACTGCCGATTCTAACATATTTCGCCTGTATTTGTATCGAGATTTTTATATTAAGTGGAAACTTTCTACTTATTTATTTGGGAAGCCTACCAAACGTACTTGGAAACTATTTTCGAAGGTCGTTTAAAGGGGCGATTGGCGGTCGGAAGTGGGAGCTGAAAGTACTCCATGCTTGTCCTGAAATTGGGTACTGTGTTGGATCATTCTGGAAAGTAAGGAATTTGCTGGCACTTCTGATTGCCCATACAATATTTCAGTGCACAATGAACTTGGCCCTGATGGAAAATCATTGAAATGGACTGAAAAGTTCCCCATTGAACAAAAGAAGTCCGAGTTAAATTTGGTCGACAAGATGCAAAAACCTAAGACTCTTACTCTTACTCTTCTTACTCGGAATTAAAATACTAAGCAGAAGATGTTACTAAACCCTTGTACAATTAATGCACAACGTCATCAAGAAATTCCGAATAAAACGAAAAAAAAAATATTTAAATCTATTGCTTAATTCTGTTTAAAAGTCGTCTCTAATTGATTTTTGGGCTGAATTATGTAAACGTTAATAGCAAGATGATTAATCAACGTGATCAATGAACATTTGGAATCACTATTTAGATAACCTCAATAATCCAGTAATTGTTTTATTTATCTATAAAAAGATTTTACGAAAGAAGAAGTAAGTCAATAAAATTGATTTTAAACCCGTATATTTTTAGCTGCACGTGTTTTTCTCGTCCTTTTCATGCAAAGAGATATTGAATGCAGATTCTATTAATATGACTTATAAAAGCCATTTAAATCAATCGACGTAAGTAACTTGGACTTACAGTCTTACTCAGAGTTTATATTCTGTCAAGCAAGACACACGATTAAAAATTTATCCCAAATCATGTCGCTTTCAATCGGAGGATTCAGTTTCCACCAAAAACTACAAAAAGTTGTACAAACTCCGTACAACTTTAGCCTGGACACGTACAGCGCATCAATTAATCCAAAATTCAATTCTATCCGTCATAAACTAATCCGTTGGGCGTGTCAATTTGGAATAGTTTACCACTTAGTATTTTCAATATACCGAGTTTACTGGCTCCATGTTCACTGGTACACTTACAGCTACAAGAAAGTCGAGCAAGTTATAATCTACTTGATTCTCTACTGTCTAACAACCATCTCTATGTCTGCCTTTCACCTTGTGCAAACCCACCGTCAGGAAATTGTTTACATTGTTGGCCAATTATTCACAATTCTACAGCATACTTTCCACTTAGCGGAGACGCGATGTCAACAATTTCTTTCTCTGGATTGGATCCTTAAGAATTGTGTGACATGTTTTGGATTTGGATTTTCAGCGTTTCCTTCGCTTGTCGTTGTCTTTCCCTTTGCATTTGAATACGATCCGTTTCAGTTGGTTTGGAAACAGTTAACATCACATCACGGTGGACTGATTGCAAAATTATTAGCAAGTAGTATATATTTTGCATGTGCATTTTATGGAGCTGGGATTATATTGTCGATTTTAATATTAGCTTTTGCATTTGGCCAAGGAATTTATATTCTTTCGAACCGAATAGGACACAAGTCTTTGAGCGACATAAATCTAAAAGCTATTTCAAATAGAAACAAGTCGACTATATTTATGGTAAAAGGTCAAGGCTTTATGAAGTGCTACCGCCAGTTTCAAATTTGCCGAATGTTTATCGACTTGGCTAATATAGTTGCTGCAGACTTTTTCTATGTATTGATGATCAATGGGATATTCTTAGCGTCGTGTTGCGGCTATGCAGGCTTGAAAATGTTTAATGAAATGCCGCTAATTGCGTATTTAGCTTGTTGTACAATATTTGTACTGACTTTAATTAGTACATTTTTACTAATTTATTTAGCAGACGCTCCAAGTACGCACGCGGAAAGATTTCGTCGGTCATGGAAATGGATTGTGAGACTTAAGTTTGAGAGAAAAGTGCTTCTAGCTTGTCCAAATATAGGATACTCTGTTGGAAGCTTTCACAATGTTAGAAATAATTTTGCATTGTTATCAGCTCATATTTTATTCCAATCCACAATGAACCTGGCCTTGATGGAGAGTAAACAATCTCCTCGAAATGGTTCACTAATGAATAATGTTTTAACAAGAAACGAAAAGCAAAGTTAGTTAAATTTATCTGATAATTAGCTCCAATTAGAACTACAATGTTTCGCGTGATTGTTAATTTATTGTTAATGTTGTTGTGAATGATTTTTTTACGAGCACGTAATAAATTCAAATTAAACTGATTTTCAGTATCAATTCAAACTTAATATGGACTATTACTTGTCTTATGACATTCTTATTTAAGTCGTCCATCATATAAATTGGTTCCTAAATTAAAAACCTATAACGTACTCTATAAGTCAATTTGCGTCCTTCCCATTTCATTTTGATTTCAAATTAAATTTTCTCGGTGTGTAATGGTATTTGTGCGTCGCAACTCTATGACCAGATTCTCGTAAATCCATTTCGTAATGTTGTTTTTGCATGAATTTTGCAGTTTCAACGAATGGTTTGTTGGCGTTTGTACTAATTTTCACCAACGCCATGGACTCCCTCAATTCAGCGTGTTTAAAAATCCACACTACATTCCAGTATTTTGTGCCAATGCCGTACAAAACATATTATTTCAAACAATGGAAGCTACTTCCGGATTACAGGTATTGTACCACCATGCACCAATTATTCCGGCTACACGTCCTTTGGGGAATCTTGTTTGGAACTTTCATTGATCTCCTTGTGTGTGCATCTACTTGGGATAACCTCGGAGAAGAACATATCGCAACGGAAAGGTTTTTCTTTGCAGTTACTGGCCTGTGTCTGTTAACAATAGATCTTATTTCATATACTTTTATTCATTTTCTTCATGACGACCTTCGCTATCTTAGCAACCAAGTTTTGATGCTAATCAACTCTTACAAAGATCCTGAATCTTTCACAAACCTGGTTGTGTATGCGTACGCATTTGTGACAGTTGTTGTTACTCCATTATTTATGTCGTATATACCGTTTACTCAACATTTTCAAAAAGTGGAAGGATTAATTGGAGACGCGTACGCTACAAAGCTAATTACTGCAATCTTCTGCTTCCTGTTTGGAATTCACACTGGTATCGTATCAGTGTGTGTCTTTGTTATTTTATTAGTTTGTAATCATTCAATTTGCTTGTTGTCTGGTCATCTATTTTCAAAACCGTCAAGGACACTTGAATGCAGCCGTGTTTTCCATCAATCCATGAGAAGTTTTCGACACTGTCAAATTTTAAGCCAAATTTGTAACTCCATAACGCACCAGTTCTGGTTTGTCATTCTCTCTCTCGCAATTCTTTTCATGGCTGGATTAGGATATCAGGTTGTTTGCATTAGCCGTGGATTATTCTTAGTAATGTGTAACTTACTAATGATAATTGTAGGATTTCTTATAATATTTCTTTTTAGCCATGTAGCTGGAGAGTTAAACTTCAATATTAATCATTTTTTGGTTTCATGGAGATGTGTTTACCCATTGAATCGTTATTGCCGTAAAATATTAAAATCAGGTCCGGAAATTGGGTGCAGAATAGGACCTTTGAGAAATGTTAAAGCTCACATAGCACTGGAAATTACAGACGCCATTGTCCAGATAACGGTTACATTTGTACTGTTAGGATAGTTTGAGTGAAGTGTGCTGGTACTTATCGTTGTACTTAAAAATGTTAGTTTAACTCAAACCTGACAACTTAATATTACAATTTTGGTGTCGTTAGAATGTTTTTATTCTTGAAAACCTAGCTAAAAGTGTAGATTCAATTAACTTGTGTGTATACAAAAAATTTTTACAATTAATAAATCTCGAAATTATAATCAATAACTTCGCAAAAAGACAAACCAATAAACGTATTGATTCATGAAAAAATATTATTCCATCAATTTATTTAAATGGCATCAAATTATTTTGAATGTCTCTTGCACGGACTCAAATGTAATTATCCTAAACGAAATTGGTTTTTTTATCCCATAAAGTCAACTAAGCTTGTATCGATTTCAAATCGCATATTAATAAACCAATACATTTGTTTCTACCAAGGGCAGTTACATTTCAGACTAACAGCTAAACACATCAAATCTTCTTAAATTATGTCGACAGTAAGAACCTGCTTTAAAATTCACTCTTTACTATCATGTCTGGTGGCATTTCCATACAAACCAGCAAATTCCAAACACCTACGTCTGATTTCAGATCCATCCTTCACGTCAAAATCTCAACAGCTGTACCGTTGGCTGACGGTTTTAATTCTCATAATTTCCCTTGTAAACAACCATCTTGAACTAGTGTCTACATGGAGTGCTCTTGGAACCGATAAGCTCATCACAGAAAGATTTTTCAGTTCTGCAGTAGGATGTTGTTTACTTATTAATAATATCGGTAGTTATCTTCTTATTTATATTTCCCACAAGGATTCTGTGTTTTTATGTAATCAAGTGCTACATTTGTGTAAAAGTATACCAAACAAAGACAGCAGGTCACGTCGAATATTTCTTTGGCTAAACAGTTTTGTATTTTGCGTTCTTGCTCCCGTCTTTCTCTCCATTGACGCCTTCAGAGAAACTTCAAATAGCAGCTTTCCTCTGAGAATTCTTTTCGCAGGTTTCATTTTTTGTATTAGTCTGCACATTGGGTCGTATGAAATTGGTTTGGCACTCGTATATTTCGCGATAAACTACTGTTTGCATATATTAACCGGTCAGTTTGGTAAATCATCAAATTATGGTGACACTTTCACAAATATAGAATTTAAACGGTGTCATAAACAATTTAGAATTTGCCAAATACTCGTCCAAATTCATAATAGGATAACCAGTGTCAATTGGTTTGTGTGCATTGGGTTTCAGATCTTATCTACGTCCTGTATTGGCTACCAAATTGTTTGTATGAGAGAAAATGCCTTGGATACGATTACTAGAGGTTCTGTTTTTCTTGCTAACGTTTTTGGACTGTTCATAGTTAGTAGAATTATAGGAGAAACAAGCGAAAGAAGTCGCAGCTTTGTAGGATTCTGGAGTAAAAGGCCTAAACTTGATAAAACTTCTCGAAAAACTTTAATATCATGCGCAGCGTATGGTATTAGACTTGGGTCTGTAAGACAAATAAGAACTTTCATTGCTATACAAATTGTAGATATTATTGTGCAAACCACAGTTACATTTGTGCTACTAGATTAAGGGATGCTAAAAATTTACATTCTTGTAAACGTATTAATTAATCAAGACTTGAACACAATGTTGGTCTCATAATAATAAAAGTTTAATAAAACAATACTTTCTTGATTATTACTCTCATTATTTCATTAATATGTATGTTGTTTTGAAATATTGACTTAATTTAAAAAATTCCATTACGCTACTTAAATTGGTATCACATTCAAATGAGTATTATATGATGTTGGTCCTTTCAAACAAACAAAATCCGAATTACATCGAATTTCTCGTATCTAACGAAATGTAATGCGTAGTTTAAATTCAATTTCGGTTAATTGAATTACATACAATCACATAGGTTGCTCAATACATGTATTCCTAAATTGTAAACAAAGTTTTAATTATTTAAGACCTATTAAAAAAATCCTTGATGTAAAGATTGTTTACGCGACTTAAAATTTTTTTATAGTCGTCTATATTCAATTTTTTGGTTGTGACACACAGGTTAAGTAGGACCTGTCCTCCATTTAAGTAACAATGTCAATGATTGCTACGTCCCTTAACATCTACAACCTTTTAACTTCCTCTGTTGCATTTCCCTTTAAAATTGATCCTTCTGGGCTATACTGGTTTATTCCAAATCCGTCATATAATTCTATTTTTCAGAGGCTCTACCGACTATCAACAATTCTCGTGCTGCTCAATCATATAAAAAACCATGCAGTAAATTTATTAGTGTCATGGCAAGTTCTTGGAGCTGATAAAGCTGAAACGGAGCGATTCTTTGCGTCAGCCGTTGGAGTTTGTTTTTTCTTTACAAAGTTCTGCAACTATATTCAAATTATTAATTCTCATCGTGATCTGTTCTATTTGTGCAATCAAGCTCTGAAGTTGTCATTTCCTTTTCACCGCAGAAGCTCCAAGTTTATTCGAATATTTCTATGGATCAATAGCGCCGTATTTTGTTTACTTCTTCCTGTATATTTCTCCATTTTGATTTTGAGACGGAATTCTCACCTTGCAGTACGAATTTTCTGTTCCGTAATGTACTTTTCCTTTGGTTTTCACATTGGTGGTACATTAATTGGCCTACTTTTAATTAATATTTTAGTTAATCATAGTCTACATTTACTTACAGGGCAGTTTTGTACGTTGCCATTAGATCCCAAGATTTCAATTAAATCACAATTTTATAATCGCTACAAGTTGTTCCGAGTTTGTCAGATTATGATTCAGATGCACAATAATGTAACAAGTGAAATATGGTTTATCATTGTTGCCTTTTCCATCATGTCCCTTTCCTGTATCGGCTACCAAATTGTTTGTATGCGGAGCACCTTTGTAGATACTTTCTCCAAATCTTCAGTTTTCTGTGTTAATATCATATGGCTGTTTTTTATTAGTAATATTATTGGTGAAACAACCCAAAGAGCCGGAAAATTTAGTATAATCTGGAAATCAGTTTTGATGATTGGTAAATTTGGACAAAAATGCATAATTTCATGTGGTTGCATTGGTCTCCGACTGGGTCCAATTAGAAACATTTCAACAGAAATTGCTGTAAAAATTGTGGATATAATCGTCCAGATAACTGTAACCTTTATATTGCTCTAAAAATCTAATTGCATTTTAATCAAGCTTTTACCTAAAGTTTATGTTCAATATTATTACCAATTCAACTTGTCCACTTCGCATATTATAATAAAAGCGATACTTTTAAACTCAATATTATAGCTACTTTGAGTGGTGGAAGCTGATGCGGGTTAAACAGTTTACAAGTTTGCCAACAACCATTATTTTCAGTCTACTTTTATAGCTCTGCATTGTCATGTCAATTTTAAGAACCTGTTTCAAAATCCACAAACTATTATCTTCTGTGGTTTCATTTCCATTCAAGGAAGACGCACAAAATACCCATCGTTTCTGTTTGGATCCCTCATTTATTTCAAAATTCCAAGGATTATATCGTTGGATAACATTGACTTATCTTATTTACTGCATCATCTTACATTTGCTAACTTTGAAAAGGACATGGGAAGCATTCGGCACCGAAAAAATCGCCACTGAGAAGTTTTTTCTTTCCGTAGATGCAATTTGCTTGACCATATCTCATCTCATTAACTACGTCATTATTTGTGTATTCCACCAAGACTATGTATATTTGTGTAATCAGGTCCTGGACCTGTGCAGATTTTATACTTGTAAAAATAGAAAGTCTTTTCACGCATTTCTTTGGATGCACACCTTCATATTTGGTGCTCTAACTCCCACGTATGTCGCAATTGATATGTTTGCAGCCAGCTCCAACTCTAGCTTATATGGAAGAATATTATCCGCCACGTTCCATTTTACGGTTAATTTACAAGTTGGAATATATGAATCAGGAGTGGCGCTCATCAATGTAATAGTAAGCTTTAGTCTCCGTTTACTAACTAGTCAGCTTTGCAAGTTTTCGTACCCACCTACGAATCTGGAATTCAGACAGTGCCACAAGCGCTTTAGGATTTGCCAAATCCTGGTGCAAATTCATAACCGTATTACACGTGAAAATTGGTTTATTTACGTATCCTTCGCAATAATTTCCACGTCATGTGTTGGCTACCAAATTGTTTGCATGCGAGACAATGTTTTTGATACATTCACTAGAATTGCCGTATTTGTAACTAACCTAACAGGTCTTTTTATCTTAAGTGGACTGATTGGACAAACAACTCAAAGAAGTACACAGTTTGTCGCATTTTGGAAGCCAAACGTAGGAACTAACAAAATTAATCGAAAAACTTTAAATTCATGTATGAGTTACGGAGTGAGCCTTGGACCTATCCGACGCATCAGAAAATTCATTGCTGTGCAAATTGTTGATGTTATTTTGCAGATCACAGTGACCCTTGTACTGCTGGATTAAGCTACTGTATTACAGAAAATTTATTATTATAAAATAAACAAAAGGTCAAAGGAAACCAGAATTGGAATACCTAATTAAGATGCTATTAAGATGGTGAATCTCATCATTCAGTTTCTTCTATGCGCAAAAAGGTTTATTGTCAATTTCCTCTCGGTTTAAAATGAACTTTGTGCGCCGTGATTCTTATTGAGATCATCATGAAACAAAATCAGGAGGATGTAAGCATTTGTGTCCCATTCCATATGATGGTTTATGAGCAGCCAAAATCATTTACGAGAGTTAAGCATCTTCTTCTTCGATTTGAAACCTAGGAGAAAGTTACAGCAATATAATTACTTACAATACTTGTAACTAAGCTGTAGCAGAGCAAGTTTTAATCATCTCTATACACTGCAGAATCAAAAATTAAACATAAAAAAAATCTAAACACTCAAGTTTCTCGTAAGTTACAAAGGCACTTATGTGTTTATTAAGCACCGAATGGTGCTTATTGTTTTCAGTTGTGTCTGTCCGTCTGTCCGTCCGTCTGTCCGTCTGTGTGCGGTGTAGCACTGACACAGTTTGACCTAGGGTCACCAAACTTGGAGTGTGGATTACTTAGGTCAATGGCTAGGCTACGGCCAAATTTCAAGCTGAAAGGTCAACT
>JAAXOA010000356.1:0-25386 GCA_036561885.1 Salina celebensis
ATCGTCGATTCTCTTAGAAACCGTTGGAATTAGCGAAGAGAAATCATGCCCCAGGCAAGATAATTGACTTCAAAGTTTAAGGAATTATAACACTCGCACACGTAAAAAACATTGAAAACGGTTGGGGGCGATGCTGCATGCATAAGCGCTAGGGCTTTTCAGGTAAAGGCCTATGTCCCACTTCATAAAGACACAGTCAATATAAATTATCCTCGTCTAAAGCAAATCAATTTTCCATACTGCGCGTAACGCCAAAGATACCTTAGCCGCTAGTTAGAATGCTCCTTCAACAAAGTTTACTCTGTTTTTTGCTTATTAGATTCACTACCTTATTACGAAGTAAAATTTTCTTACATGACTGAAGTAGAAGTGAGCTTATTACTATTACGCGATACGTCATACTAAAATAATCTTGGAAAAACATTGCTTATAAATAAAACAAAATGCAGAATAAAGTTGAGCCAGATAGACAAAACGTTTGTAGAAGGTAACAATGGGATAGCATTTTCGTTAAGAAATTAGCGCAATAAACTGGTGCAAAGTGTTTGCTACAGTGTATGAGTCCCAGGAAATAATATACAACAAGCAAATGAATCTAGGTAGTGTGCATATGTAAAATGATATTTTCCTTTTTTTCATGAGAACATGAGAACTTCCATATTCACGCTGGTAAGCTTCTATGCTGGTAAAACTGGCTCGTCAAGCTCAGTATCAAACATGGGGAAAGTTGGGAAAGCCATGCAGTGGTGGAAAGAACCCTCAGAAACATTTGCTACATCAACATCTACGAACGCCAGATTCTTAGCTTCACTTGAAGAGAAAGTCCAAACAAATAGAATGGGAGTTATAAAATAAAACGAAAACATATGGCTAAAAACTATGATTGTTGTCATATAACAATCATAGTTTTTTACTAACTAAACTAAAACAAAAGATTTGTGTCGAACATGGCTGAGTGCTTATGGAAGCGGAAAAATACTTAGGCTGATTGAGACAGTGGTTTTCAGCAGATTATTGCAAAAAAATGATACGTTATTTCTCAAGTTTCAATTTCAATTTTCTGCATCCTTAGCAATCTTATCTTCAATATTTCCGTAATCTAGTTGTAAAATGATGCTCAGCATGATGATTTCTAGTGACGGTATACCAGGATCTCGGCCTTAGGGAAAGTATGAGTTTAATGAACCAATATACATCAGTAGTTTGGCCACAACTGTTTTATTAACTGTTAGATGCATGCGAGGAGATTTCAATGTACAACTGATTTTACTTTGTTTTTTCGTTGGTCGTGTGAAATAATTATGTTAGTGGAGTTGTTGTTCATTTCCATCAAAGATCCACAACACAGTCACTTGTCTTGTGTATGTGTCTTCCATTTTTGGTTAGGTCTTAAGTCCCAAATGTACTAATTCCATAATTCCCTCAATAAACCATCCATCCGTCAATATGCGAGATCATGAAATACGATTTTGATAAACTCAACGATACACAAACAACGTATTTTTTCAGCTAATACTCCTGCAATTGCTCCTAATTGATTATTTCATTTCACACTTAGGTGGATGCAATATGTTGTTAGTGCTATTCTCGTAACAAATCTCAGCTAGCACTTTATAAAAAAATTTCTCTGTAAGGAAATTTAGCACGAGTAGCTCCAAATTTTCTTCTCCAACGATTTTATGAATATTGATCAAAGAGACAATTGCGTCGCAGTCGTATATTTTGGATAAAAGGAGCTAATAGAGTTAAAGTAAATATTAGCAGTATTTGAACTTCCGGGACCTTTGTTTCATTTATCATTATAGTATTTTATTCTTTCATTTCACAAAAACTTACAATGGAGGTATCTTCCTAACCTCGAAGGTTTTATGGGAGAATGTCATAAACCTTCGTTAGTTACGTGTACGTTTATTAGTGAAGTCGAATTTGTTCTAACAAACGAGTTGCTAGAACTTAAGCAAGTTGAAGTGTTTTTCTAATTAGCCTTTTAGTTTTATCACAAAGCAATGAGCATCGATTTAAATTTTCGGGCTGCGGGTACAAACTTTTCCTGACTATATCAAATCAAATATATTTATTTGATTATGAATATCAATATTATACTTAGAATCAAATCGACAGACAGCAATTAGTAAGCAACTAATAGCTTTATTGCTTTAATATTAAATATTCTTGTATATTTCCATTCAAACTTCATTCTTTTAAAAAAAGTATATCTTCTTATTCATTGGTTGTAAATTGCCTACTGCTATTATAAAAATCCTACTACTGCTAAAAATATTATCATCCGGATGGAAAAGCTAAAGACGAATCTGAAAGAAAAGCTTACCTCTTAAATAAACCGACAATCGAAACATAGAACAATTGTGAAGCTATGGCATAATTTTAGGCTCTTCATACATAATGGTGAATGATTCAGCGAATAGCTAATATTTTTTTTTTGTAACTGACGAAACAAAATAGTAACCCGAGCAACCTTAATATGAGTTGTACTCCAGTATTACATGAACTTCGCGAACCGAAAATTGGAGTAGTACATGTGTAGTTTGTAAGTACAATTAGGAGAAAAGTCGGGGCAAGTGTCCAGCGATTTTATGAGTAGCACTCGTGTAGCGCTTGTGTTCGGGGGTAAACCTGTACTCCATTGATATCTGAGTTTTACCCTAAAATATGAGCAGCTGATTTTGAATGAAGAATAACAGGATCGATTACCAAACAAAATTACTTGTTAATAACAAAACAAATATTTATTTAAAGCTGAGGAATTGACAATTACAAAGACTAGGTTACAATTTTTTAAATTTTTTACTAATTGAATAGTGCCACCGAAATAGAATTGTTCTGAGTAATATAAGTATAAGTCTGTAAGAATTCTCTGAAAATTTAAATGTAAGTGATATTCACAACCAGTTAAGCATCCTGTTGATTTTTTTCTTCATTTTGTTTGTTTTGCTCATCGACAATTTGTTGCTCATCTGAGGTGCTATGGAAGGACAAGAAGATTATAAATAAAACACTAGGTTCACCATAATAGCATAATTTATAATTACTTTTTAACTAAGCAAATTTACTTGTTGTTATTGGAAGTTCCTTTAATCCGTTTGCCCGCGTTCCGGAACCACTCCTTCATAATTGTCTCCATCTTTCTCATCGGCCAGTTCCCACTTTCGGTGTTTCCGAACGGATTCTATTGAGAAAGAATATTTCAATAAATTCGATTTCATTCAATGGGATTCAATAGATAATAATTCATGTTACGAATTATTCTGTTACATACCATAAGTAATAGCAGGTAACGGCGTTTGTTCAAACCCCTTCTTGTCGCCACGCGATCCCTTCCAGTTGAAGTAATTAGCAATCCGATCCACCAGCAATCCTTGAAGGGCTCGACGAACAACCGAGCTCAGTCTACTACCACTTCGCAACGACAATTTTGCTACCTGAAACACCAAAGAAACATTAATACCAAAACAAATCCTTTAGACATTGCTAACCAAAAAGTTCTAACCAGTTGCTGCCGACTCTCTTTGTTTCCTACAAGTTCACAGAGCTTTTCGAAGTCCTGCATGGTTGTAACCGGTAAAAATGAAAAGTCATCCTGCACCCATTGGCTTGACGGGCCCGGTGCACAGCTCCTGTCTCGAACAAGTAAATCCAAGCTTTCTTGGAGTTGCTTCAGTTGTAGCTTAATTAGCTCGATGTTCCGTATAGTCCACGTTTGAAAACCTTGAACACAAAAGGAAAGTCAAAGTTGTTAATGTCAAATCCCATGCTCAATTTAATGAAATTTTGCAACTTACTTTCACTGCGTTTTGGTTTTTTAGAATTGGGTTCATCAACTGGCGGTGCAGCCGGCGCATTTTCCTCATGCCCTGCTTCATGGTCCCATTCCTCAAACGTATCTGGAACCAAGGGATGTTGTTGTGAGTTCGCAGCATCCGTTACAAGCCCGAGGATGTGACTTGGTCTTTCATTTTGCACAGAAACGTGATGGTTTTCCGGTAGTTCAGGCTCAATTTGACTGCTTTCGGTAAACAGAGCTCGACGGGGGCCCTTGTGTTTAAGTCCTGATTTCTTTGGAGTAAACGAAATCGCAGTAGACCTAGGGAAACTAGGTGGAACAGGCGGCGGTGGCATCACAGGTGGTGGTACAGATCGAGGAACGTCTTCGTCGTCGTAAGAACTGACATTCCGGTCTGTACGCTGAGGGACTGGTCGTGCACGTAAACGGGAAATTTGATTATCTTCCGCCTCACTACTTAAGTCTGAATCCTCTAGCGCTCGAGAAAGATTAGACCTGGCCGTCTCGTATGACACAAAAACAAAAAAAACATTGAGGATGCATACTATTCAATTTTGATAATTACTACAGCTACTACAGTTAAAACAAAAAACTTACCGTAATGTCTGAACACTCTAAATGGATAAAGCTTGTATGTGGTTGGATCTGGAGTGGCGGAACTTCGAACAGCCAAGTTAAGTTTAGTAGAATTTTTTAGCGTTGGCCACCAGCATTGTCCTTCTTTCGTAAGCCACTGTTTAGGCACCACCTCGACTTCTTTTGAAAGTGAAAACTCGCCGATAGTATAGATTGTTATGTTCACTCAGTGTGGATAACTGACACTGCGACAAACTGGTCATCCAAAGGAACCAAATACACTTTAGAAATAATGTCTTCCACACTTCGTTCCACTACACTTCCAATTTCCTCAACAAGTTGCGTGTCGACAAAAGATGAGCTACAGGGAACATTGAAAAACTCCAGCCTTTTACGAAATATCCGGATCAAAATTCTCTTTTCTGTTTTTCGTTGCACAAAGGAGCTGATTAATCCAACCTCCCCGGATGACAAGCAAACACAATTGTTTCCCCTCGATGTTTTGAAATGTGCTGTCTCGGTACGGTATGATGAGAATTGTTTTGATTCATCAACAACTTGTGTTTTCTTTTTTTCAAATCCGGTGGGCACTTGCTGGGGAATGCTGTTCTCAAGCTCCACTATGCGGTTATGCACTTGCTGTAGAGTGTGGTAGGGAGATCGAACCAACTTCTTCAGTTTCTGTAGATGGTTCTCGAATTTGAAACCGGAGTATGAGTCTAGCGGTCCTTGTTGTAAAGCGTCAGCTGCGACATATACTAATCCGTGCACGTTGTACGAAATGTATTTTGTTCCATACAAGCTACCGACGCACTTCACAAAATATACGAACAACTGATGGGCGTAACCATTAAATTTTCGGTAAGTGGCGGTTTTCAAAAGTAATCTGGTTGCCACAGATAAGCACAAGAAATTCTGGTACTGGTCCGTCGGCAGAATTCCTTTTAGCAAAACAGGTCCTGTGTAGAGAAGGAATTGTCGCAACTCTGTCGCCTTCCAGTGGTCAAGTTGATTTAAAGTTCGAGGTGTTCTTGTAAATTCACACGGAGTGAACTTGGAAACACTCAAAAGCCGTAGGTTGAGCTTCTCCAAAAGATGTTTTGGCAGCCTGGCGGGTGATTTTTTTGTTGTGGTCCACAAATACAATAGTTTCTCGGTAACACCTAGGGTAATAAGGTGCATATATTCGTAAGGCATGTGTGTAACCATGTCCATTGGAAGACGAAGCAGAAGTGTGTCTTCATTGTGATGTTGAGGTTGACAATTTGAACGGAAGGTTGTCTAGGTACTGACCCTTTGTAGTACACTTTCCACATCCAAAATAACCCGTGTGGTTTTTAATTCCCGAAATGAAGCTTCTTGCCGGTGCATCACAAACAAATGCACTTATGTGAAGCTTTTCTGTTCCCAGCTCCTCCCGTAGCACCAAGAATTCACTCACAAAGTCTGACAAATATTCATTAACTTTTGAAGGCTTTCATGGTCCTAGCCAAATTCCAACTGTAAACACTTCACTGGTGTCTTTGATGGCACCTAAGATTGGCCAAAATGTCAAGTTTGAAGAATTAAATATTTGAATCCCGTCAATATTAAACTGCAGGGCAACGTTGCAGGATGAGTTTTTCTTTAAAAATAACAGTACTTTCTCCTTCCATGGAAATGAGATGTACTGTCCTGGATGAATGTCTTTGACACTGGAATATCGTGGCGTTCTTAACAGGGTCCTGGAGTCGATTGGTAACCGAGAGAAACACTGATGAGCTTTTAAAACTTGGAGGAGGTCTGTCGTTGCTGAATGTGTGATGGAATGTTTTAATGCCCAGGTCTGTAGGGATTCTTTTATGTTGGCTGAATCCACAACATTTGTAGTTATTCGGCTAATTGTTGTATCAGTTGCAGATTCAAACTCACAGGATAAATAAGAGATTTCACTTTCCAGCACACTCTCCTGTTTATCTTGCACTTCACTAACTTCTGAAATTGGTCCGGTAATTTCACAGTTGAGAGGTTCCTGAGAAATTGACTCTTTCCCAGACCCGTACCATTGGTTGGCCCGGCCCGGGTTTGGTAACAACTAACAAAACACTCAATAATATGCATATGGAAGCCAAACTACTACATATTACGAGTCTGTATACATTTAGCAGTGTAGTACCACATACTTTTGAGGTCGCTGGATGAAATTTGTTTAGTTTGACGGGAAGTGAATTTGAACAAACTCAAAATCCGTGAAAGTCATCATTATTAGTTAGAAACGGATCAGTAAATCATATTCGAAATTGCTCATCAACAGTTTGAAGCAGAGCCATAGCGAAGTAAACGATATACGTCGTGATGGGCCCCTCAAATATAGCAATTCTGGTGGAATCCTACTCAATTTTGCGGGATATCTGCGTGTGTAGAGTTTCCAACTCTCGGATATTTGCATAAACTCGAAACTCTATCCTACCTTTGTAATTTTGTCAGAGGGAAATGATGCACTTATATTTATCAGTGAGCGAGATACTTTACAACACGTACAGTACAATATGAATTTATTGTGAGACTATTTCAATTCGAGGTCTTAAGTAAAGATTTATGAAGTTCAGGGCCTTATACTTGTTCGAGGTTTCTGTTAAAATTTATTTGCGCCTTTTGCTCAAAGCCCGGCCCCTACGGGGCCGGTCTTGGCCCGGCCCTGAGGGTGTGGCACACCCCCTCACACCCTCGTTCGTACGGGCCTGCTCTTTCCTTTCGATGGGAATCGCAGGTACTTCTTCAAAGATCAATCGTAATGAGTTTTTATAGTTTCTTTCCAATGAGCGCTTAAATCGTATACGATGTTTTGATTCCATCGTCAGCTGCCTGTGTTTGACGAGCAACAGCTTATTGGCGGACTGGTGGGGATATCACACTGCGAATGACGCATGCTCATGTTGAAAATTGGCTGTCTGCAAACAATTTGTTTTACTTGATTATTACACGAGTATTTACTGCTGTTTTCTAGCACAAAACAAATCAGACTTTATCAGACTCCCTCCGCTCTTACATTGATGTCCAACGCAACCGAGAGTCAGCCTTTTATACTAGAAATGATATGCAGAATGAAATTAAAAATAGTATTCAAGGTGTTGACTCTCTTTAAATGTTTTGTGTTTTCTTAAGTAAAAATGTACCTGTGCGTGTTAAGTGTTTTGAATGTGCGTATTGGATACACAAATGCTGATATTTGAGCAAAAGATTAGCATTTTTAAAGTCGTTATTGTGAGTACATGGTGGCCTAGGAATGAAGGTACTTTTATTTAAGAGGTATCGGTACCCTTTTTGAGTTTTGAAAATATATCGACATTTTTGTTAACAATTTCACGGTTCTAGTGGTTGACTGTGTAATACTTGAGTTTTACATGTTCAACTATGGTCGTGGTCAAAATGAGAATATATGAGTTGAGTTTAACACATGTAAATCACGTGAATTATTATTCGAAAAATGGGTACTCTGGTTTTACACGAAGTGCATGTAAAATACTCGGGTAGTACTCATGCTGCGTTGTTCGGGAAACGTTAATTGCAAATTAATTAGTGAAGGTTATCGAATTTGGTATTGTCGCTATTTCCAAAGATGATCAGCTCAAAAACTCTATCCCTATAGCGAATATGTCATTAACGATACAATAGAGCTAACCTTAATAGTGCAATTAACTATGGTCATATTTAACCGATTGCTTTGAAATTTAATTTACCAAGCCATATTGGAATAAAGAACAATCGTACCGAATTTCGTTCTACTCGGTCCAGTAGTTTCAGAGAAACAGAGGGGGGCGGACGGACAGTAAGACGGACATTGGCATCCGCATAAAGTAGCTTCGCCACTTAATAAAGTCACATTCATCTTCAAAGCCATCGCCAAAATAGCTATTCAGCCCGACGTGGTACACAGGACCAGGAAATATCACAGCGACTCCATAAGAGACCCATTCGTGTAACCTTTGACAAATTGAGTGAGCATAACCTCGTGTTTGACTGCCGATTATCCCTGATTAATGACCTTTCCATCAAAGCCAACCTCTCCAATGCCGTGCGCATTGATAATGCCATCCTCATGAAAAAGAAAGCTGAATTGAAATCTACGGACGGGGTAACTTCCAAATTCAACTTTGAAAGACGCAACATTACATGTCCCACTGGTGACCATGGTGGTGGTGTACGCAACGGCGACTTGCAGCAATGCTCCACATCGACCACAGCTCAGACTCAACAAAAACCTCACTACGCTAACACTGATTCAAAAAACGGAAAGGGAAGGCGTCGTGCCAGAAGTCCAGATCCCGCGTACACAAACCCAATAAATCTCAGATGTGCCGCCGTAAACGGAGGAAAGCTCTCAATATTGCTAATTCAACCAACGCCAACATTTCCAACGATGCCGACTCCTGCAAAAATGCTAATAACAGTTCAAGCCGCACCGACTACAGCCGTGGCAATTCCTACGCACCAGGACATCTCAACATAGCTCACGTGTGTACGTAGATGAACACCCTTCCAGGACATAGCAACTAGAGCACCTCAACAAAAAATGATTTGGATACTTGTCCAAGCTGTATCCTCATAATCACTGTTTATCAGTAGAAAGTACGGTGGAACTTGTCAATGCTTTTGAGTGGCTTAATTTAATTTATCGTCTGTCAGTTTTGTTGAGTATAGATAACAAAAAGATTGTTAATGGTATTAATAGGATAATAAGATCTGCGAGGTACGTTTTGGGTAAGCGTAAGTATGACCCTGTTTCAATTTATATTTGTTATAAACTACAATTGCCTTTTGCCAAAGCCCTGTATGAAATCAGTATACATATTTTTATGTACAAATGACTATTCGCTAAAAAAAGCTAATATTTTTACATTTATTTAGGCATTTCCACCGTTGAAACTCGCTGCACACGCAAACGAACACACTTCAGTTCAGCTTTTTCGCCTGTTGTAAACTGGGGCAAGTATTCAAATTCTCTGCGATAAGTTTGTGGTATAAAAACCTGAGTATGTTAGTAAAAGTGTAAAATCTAACTAAACTAATTTCAAAACTGCTGTGTATTCTAGCACATTGATTTCGCAAATAAATGAATGTATTATAATTTTATGTGTATGATTTAATGAATACTGATGTTTGACTGTATCTCTTTTTGTAACGAACAATTTTTTCACTTTGTTTAGCTTTATTTTACTTGAGACTAATTTTTTAAAACTATTTGTACCATATTTTACTTGTATTTATTGTCCAGGGTGTAAAATACCTCGTTGGTAATCTAGTCACATTATTTGGGACTTAAGTGACACACAGTAAGGGACTTAAGTAAGTCACATTATTTGAGTCTTTTTTGAGACATTAAACAAACTATATAATATCTCCTTGTGTCAATCAGCAGCATCGTTAAAGATTTTATCTTTATCGTTTTTAAAATGAAAAATATTAACTCTAACCGATTCCCAAGGATCACGGATGAAGTTTGGGCGTTATCAGACAATGGTTGAAAACTTATAAGTAAACGGTGATCACTGCCGATCAGTATTCGGGTATTTCTATTAATCATAACATGTATTTGCGTTTACATATTGATGCGCGACTCTTAGAGCTATAAAAATATAAAAACACCAGTTACTTGGTTCCTACTTGTTTCTGTTTACAATGGTTTTGGGATAAAGTGGTATGGTTCTACACTAAAGTGGAAAGCGTTGAGCAACGATGTGTTTGAACCAATGTTTTCTATATATTTATTTTACGAACTGTGAAAATGTACTGTTTCATGGGGTTCTGCAAGTACTCATTGATCCAGAAAAATAATTATACAATTGACATCGAAACTCTTCAAGTTTGTGGGTTCAATAGATGCCTTAATGTTTGCTCATGTCCTGATTTCATCGAGTGGGAACTGATGATGATGATGTTTGGCTTCTCGTTATTTAGCATTAAATAAATATTACATATTATATTAAACTAAATCTCAATATTAAACATGGAAGCATTTGCGAATTCTACTCGCAGGAAAAAGTTCACAGTGCCAATTTAATCGGTCATATAATTTTTTTTGCAATAAATGAACCTAACGCAAAATAGTGAACATACTAAAAAATGGGCTTTGAATCCTTTTCGATGTTTTTGTACGAGTTTTGCGTCATATCTGGATCATAATGACGTATTGGATAATCTTACATACGAGCTGTTATACAATATAAACGTTCGCAAGATTGAAGTGCGGGTGAAGCCGTGTCATTTAAAAAACCAGACGTTTCTCAAATTATAATTAGACATTATGAAAGTCAACTAGTTTAATTTATCTTTAAAAAAACCAAGGCTCCTCTAGCACCGCAGCATGAAATTGGGGGAATGCAAAACAAAGCGCATTTCACAGCATTTAAGACAATGTTACAAGTTTGAGATTGCAGGAGAGGCCCGGGACACTGCTAGGCCTCTGTAATTAAATTTAAGGTACCTTAAAAGAATTAAGCTTAAAACAGATTCAATTTTCTCTCACTATTTGCTATGGTACACATATATTGACGCTCACTTCCGATGCATTTATATAATATCTTCCTATTAAGAGGCATATTACGTAGTATCAAATATCATGAAACGTATGATTTTGAATTAAATAAAACCGTTTCACCACGTACTCCTGAAGTAACGAAAACGAAGCCACGTTCAATTATTTTACAAACGAGTCATTAAATTCGTACTAATGAGTTCATTAAGCATTTTAATTGAAAATGAATCAGCGAATTTTTGAACAATTCAAGAAATTAATATGAGCATTTCAAAACATTAATTCGTTTATTATGTATTAATGTAAACTAAGGTGCACAGTGCATGGGCCCATTTTTTTTTAGATCCGGTGACCGTTTTCGGGATTTGCCATCATAGATACCACAAATAATGCTTTTGATCTCATCATTCGAAGTCCCAGCACACGGGCTTTGCAAACCAAAAGAGTTACGTTTCATAATACCAATCGTACTAGGTTGATATACATTTTTTGTATTCTAATCAGAAGAAAATCTTTCACTTGTCCGTTCATTTTGCAGCTATTAGATAGTTAAGGTCACAAATAATATTAGTGCTATAATTTCCCTGAAAAAATAATACTGTAAGTAATCAATCAAAAAATAAACCGCCCAAGCACGATTCCCATAAGTAGCGAAAGAAATTAAGCATGGGTTCAATGAGCAAAAATGATCAGCTAAAAAAGCTATATCGATTACGCGAATAAAAGATTTTGGTCATTTAACTAACAATTAAAGTTATTTGGTCATTAAATCGTAAAGATTACAAAATTAAGCATGGGTTCAATAAGAAAAGATTTTCGTCATTTAACTAACAATTAAAGTTAATTGGTCATTAAATCGTCAAGATTACAAAATTAAGCATGGGTTCAATAAGCAAAAATGATCAGCTTAAAAAGCTCTATCGATTACAGGAATAAAAGATTTTCGTCATTTAACTAACAATTAAAGTTAATTGGTCATTAAATCGTCAAGATTACAAAATTAAGCATGGGTTCAATAGCAAAAATGATCAGCTTCAAAAGTTCTATCGATTACGCGAATAAAAAATGTTCGTCATTTAACGAACAATTACAGTTAATTGGCCATTAACTCGTGAAGAGTTAAACGTATCGACCTGAAATTGACACCACATCATGCCACGGAACCCTGGAGCTTGTGTGCAAAAAATCAGCTTGAATCGATAAAGCGTACATGAGATATCGTGTTCACGGACGGACAGACAGACGGACAGACCACCACGACGATTTTATAAAGTAGCTTTCGCTACTTAATAACAATAATATGAGTAATATACATAATTAAGCCTAAAGTTTGTTTGATTCAATCCAAAATTGTATTGAATGTTCCTTTACTCCCTTGCTTTTGCTTGCATTCATTATTGTAGTTACTCCTTGAACTGTTCATGTTATGTGGACAGTGCGATTCAATATAGACTGGGAATAAAAGTTAAATTATGATATAAAATGTTTAAAATTAACAGTTGCTCATTATCTAATGAAATATCGTTAAAACATTCTTAGTTATCGAATAAATATGAATAAGATAAACTCAAAAGCGTGAGGTTACGATGTTAATAGGACAACTTTAGTTGCAACTTTCCTAGAAATATTTATAATTACCAAAGCTCGCTCTTTTGTTTGCAGAAGTGGAGCTTTAATACTCGTGCAGATATGTCTCTTCAAGATGGAGCGTTTGTGATGAATTATTATAATGACAGAGACGTCAGACGTCTACGGTTTGCAAATATTCGGGCTATGTGCCAATTTGCGTTGAGGTTTTAATACTTTTCTCCCTTAATAGCTAGAGCAATGAGTGGAAATGTAAATGGAAGAGATGAAGTTCTCTTTGTGAATAGTTAAAACTTCTTTCCTCGACTTGATCAGCCAAATGCATACAAAACAGAAAAAGATGGGAAATAAGTTCGTGTTTATAGCCGACGGATATTGTTAACAAATTTAAGTAATCAACCATTATATATTATCAAGGACCCTTCAATGTTGCCGCTATTTTAAAATGTAGGTAAAACTTGTTCTAATGATTCAGTCTGATGATTCCGCGCTTTTTTACGTAAAACTTGTGTTTTCAATGATTGACCTTTCACCCTGACTGCAATATTTGCATGAGGGGCTATAAACTGCAGGTTTTGAGACAAACTGGCGAAATTCAGTCGAATGATACCAAAATTTGTGTACTTCTGTATAAAACCATGTTTGAAACACAGTAACCATTGCACACACGATTTATTGGTGTGACTTAGGCATCAAAATTGATTTGGAGTAGCTGAATTATAAAATAACTTACCTTGAAAGTGAAAGCTCAAGAGTTTATGGCCACTATTTAGACTGCTTTGTTTGTATTAAACTGTCGTCTCCATGACCAGATGTCTTTCAGGCGTTCTCGTACGAAGGTCCGAACAGCCTGGTTCCAAGTCGGACCTATGCGCATGTATTGCAACGGACGTAGAGGCTATCACAGGTTCCATTTTGACAGCACTGGAATTGGATTTTTTGGGCCGTGGCTCTCCTTTCGTATTTGGGAATGAAGCCGTCCTATTAACACTTTCACTTTCAATGGCACTTGTGTTTCTTCGTTGTGTAACGTATTTAAACTGCCACCAACGTACACTTGACATATCCTCATTTAAATAGAGGTTAATCAAGGGATGAGCCAGAAGACAAATTGTACCGAAAATTGCTTTCAGTCCAAAATATTTTAGTATCGGCTGTGCTGCCAGGGTTGTACCCTTCAGAGAACTTGTTATGCACAGACCACCATCAAACGTCGTAGTCGTTCGCCTGTGCACTTTATAAGCTGCCAAAAAGATCGAAACTGGCATCCATAGGGCAATACACGTAAGAAGGTACAAAAATAAAACCTTTAACCTCACTGCTTTCTTTTTCTCTGACGTCGTTCTTGGTCCTTCCTGTACAGTGGAAAGGCGGTTGGTTTTGAAACACATGATTCAGCTCAATGTTACAATTAGATAAGTTCACTTACCAGAGTCGTAAAAAGGTATTTCTTCACCTTGGACTTGATGAGATACAAAGCTACAACAATTTAATTCAATTTCATGTCTTTAATACAACCTTATTCTCTGTTAAGTGAAGACGCGCTCTGCGAAAGTACTGGGTAAGCTTACAGCGAGACATGTAAAGGGCAGGTGCGATGTTGAATAGCAAAAGTTTGAATATTTCATACGCCACTGTGGCCCAAACGTTGCCATATAATTGTACCTGTAATGAGCAAAACATTTTTTTAGAAATATTATTTCACTTCGAAGATTTCATTGCACTTAATGTGTTACCCTTGTACAATAGTACCCACAACTATGCGACATAAGTAATACAGGAAGGTTTCCAACGATGGTCATCGTCCACATCATGTAAATGGGCCGCATGATTAGCAGCTTTTCTTCTTCATGTCTAGGTTGCAAAACACGACATCTTTGGTAGTAAATGAATGCAACATTGATTGGGTGCAAAGAAAATGCCATATCTTGATAGAAATAAAAAACTCGTCTGTAAACAATATGGAAACCTTGCAAAAATATGCAGAAACTTTAGATACTCACTACGCGTATACGACTCTATTACGCATTCAGTCCCACTGGGGTGAACCTCAATATTGAGGTGCTTCTTGTACATGTAGCCAACTGAAAAGATCTGCATTATGAGTCCAATTAGAGAGAGATGACCGATGAGAATATTTTTCTTTCTGTAAAAGAGAAAATTTATTTACACGTACAGAAGGCAAAGTTTTTAAAAATATAAATTTGGCATTTTGATTTTAAAAATTTAGTTTTACTAAGTAATAATCTATATATTTTAAGTTACCTTTTCTTATTACTTCGCATTGTTAATATTATGCTTAAAACTCGCATGTTTGATGCCACACTTAACATGGCAAAAAGTGCAAAAACAACCAGCTCAACTTTGTCAGAGACATCAGAACTGTGAAGCTCGTCGAATGCTGAATACGAGCGGTTTCCAGTAAAGTTTAGTTCGTGGAGGGGAAAGTTCGTGGAGAAAGCCATCTCGAAGTCTCCAGGAAAGGGAAAGCAACCACCAGTCTTCTCCAGTTACAAAAGCAAACTGAGTGTTTATAGCAATGAATCCCTAAAAGCCTAGCGTTGAGATCCTTGTCGTTGTTGGTTACTACCCATACAAGCAGGTAAGCACGATGCAAAGAGATTCGTTATTTTATGAACGCGGAGGTTGTGCTTTCCAAAGGATCCAAGTAGCAACATTTTTAATGTCCGGTTTGTTTTATGATGGATAAACAGGCTCAAAGTATGTAATCATTAAAGTCTTTCAGTTCACAATTAGTGTCACAAATTCGGGGAGATCAGTAGTTCAAAGCGAAAACCTTGATGATAGTTATAAACAATACGAATGCTCACAGAACTTTGTGCTGCTATTACTGAATGCTTTCTTCCGCAGGTATGTTTATCAATAGAGATCATTATTCCATCAGTATAAAATTTAAACCTACTAAGGATAGTAACATCAATGTTCTAAGAAATTTTATTGTAAATATCCGGATATATTTGTTGTAACATCCGTAAATTCATTCAGAGATGAAAATTCCATAGAAAATTTAGATTTTGCATGTCTACACATGCAAGTTTATGGACACTCTTGTCGACGAACGACTGGTATGGTCGTGTGTCTGCAAATATCAGAAAATACATTTGAGGACAGACGCTTTCAAAACAAAGTAGTTTTATATGCACAATGAAGAGTATCCTTGCTTAGATTATGCATTGTTGATAACAAAAGCATGTAAGCAATACTGAATAAGATTTATCGTTACGTCATTAAAAACGCTTTCACCAATTAAAATAAATCACGGGAGTGGTTTAAAGCAGCAGTTCAAAGCTCAAAACAGAAAAGTACAGCGTGATCATTACAATAAAAACTTGTTTCTCTGTTACCGAATTACTTGAGTAATTACATCAATCAGTTATAATATACTATTAATAGAACAATCAACTTCAATTTTTCTTGGATGGCTTTCACAGCAAATTCAGTTAAAACATTTGGAAAAAACTGATTTTCAATTGCTTTTAGCCTGAATAGTGATCACTCACTTTTATCTGGAAATATTCAGTGAAATACTTATTTTGCATATACAAATTTTCTTTATTATATACACGCTGTGATATTAAGTAACGTAACAACTAGTAACAAGTTGCCCTTGCTCCCATATATTATTCATTGTGTGTAGGCGTAATGGTTGTTTGTGAGTAATTCCTTTTGCCTGGAAAAACGTTATACTAGGACTTTGTCAGTTGATAAATCTCAATTGAATTCAATCAATTTGTTTGTCTCTCTGATGCCTTTCACTGTGGAATAGTCTAATCATTGTTGTAGGTTTGAAACATGACCATTAATAGAAATCCTACAAATAGATCTAATAATCAGAGACCGTAATTGAATTGATTTCCGCCTAAACTACTTAATAAATAGTGAATGAAACTGAAATTGCGTGAATGTCATTTCGTTTGTTACAAAAGTTTCTTACAAAACATATAAACCGTCACGTAGTCTAACGTCAGGCTGTATTATCAGGTGACAACTTCATGTAAACAGATTTGTAGTTTTAATGCAAACTATGTATGTTATTACTTTAAGAAAAAACATGGCACTGCAGATACCAATGGCAAATAAACCGATTAGCGAAATATATAAAAGTAGCGGAACATACAGCTTTACATACATTTTTCCTAATTGCTCATGCGTTAAAGAAATTTGGTTGCAATCGGTCAATACTTACAGCCTGTAGAGATGATCACAGACAGACGGATGAACAGACAGACAGACGAACGAAGCCAGCTTCCGCATAAAGTAGCTTCCGCTACTTAATAATGTTATATGAACTGCGGATTAGAAGATAAACATATTTGTTGGAACTGCAAATGGAGAAAAGGATAGCTTGAGTGTAGCAGAAACAAATTCACAATCAAGTTTTAAAAATACATTGTAGAAAGCTCAATCCACTGAAGCAAACATCCATTCCATTTACATCTGCTGCTGAATATATTAATTACCATATCTAGTGTATTTAGCACTCTCATAATAATGTGGACTGGTTGCTGTTTTTGAATAATGGACTCCTTGCTTACATAAGCTTGTGGTACGTGCTTAAGTGTGCAAAATTAATTGTAATCTGCTCGTAGCTTGGAATACCAAATTATTGCTTCATGAGCAATTTACGACTGCCAAGTAATGGAAGGAACGAATTTTAAATAATTTAAGTGACTCACCATTGTCACGATACATGCATGATGGAGTTATCTGCATTTGGGGTATAGGAGTTGTAAACGGAAATCTCACAATCGTGATGTTCCTCACTCGAAAAGTTGTGGAAACTGGTTTTTGTTGATGTAGTGCTGGAGCAATTTATTCTATATCCAAACCTCCCTCCTCATTTTCAGCGACTGATGTTGCTGCTACAGTTGAGCGCATTTCAAAATTGCGTTGCGCAAATTCTTCGGATACCTCATTTCCACCTCTGTCAATATCTGGCCTAGCCTGTTGCAAAATGGTTCTTAGTCTATCTTCCTTTTTGTTCCTAGAATAGTTTCTTCTCTTCTGTCTGCTATACTTAATCCTCTTCTCTGTCTGCCCCCAACGAACACTTTTCAAATCTTCGTTCAAATGAAGATTAACTAAAGGATGAAACATGATAATGATAACCAAAACACCGGCTCTTGCTACCACTCCAAAATAATTCGGAATCGATGGTTGTACGGGAGTGAAGGGTTTGTTGCAGTTAAACTTGCACACGACACTACTAACTTTCACTAAATACCTCCGATACACCTTGTGAACAATCAGGAAGATAGTACTAGGAAACCACATCACAAGGAATATAGTTGAGTACAAAAATAGAAACTGTTGCTTAGTAACTTTTGAATTGTTGGTGTTGGCATTCGCCGGCTCTCTCTGAGGCTGAAAAAGAAAGCCCACAAAATTGTAAATGTTCACTTTATCCGTAATCTTTAGATTCCACTTGCCACTGACGGAAAAAGATACTTTTTCACTTTTGACCTGATGAAGTAGAGAGCTGAAATTTAATCAGATCCGTAAGAAGCCAACTAAGCTCCTAATGAAATTGAATGCTACTAAATACGGGTTACTTACTCCTCATGCTCAAGTAAGTCTTTTCTACCTATAATCGTATTTTTTTCTGTAAGTCATGTTTTTTTTGGACCTCACGCATTGAAATTGCGGCAGTTTGCAGATAATTTTTTGTGTTTGTCTGCCTTTTGGATCCCTTAAAATGGATTTGCGGATGCTTAGATGGTCAGAATCTCTTGTTTTGTATTGCAAATGTTACTTGCAATGCCGAAATAACACACCAACGGACAAAATTCACTGCGTGAGGTCGAAAAATACGAGTAAAGGTAGAAAAAACTTACTTGAGCATGAGGAGTACAGTAAATCATGTATGTGGAAGGAGCCAGGTTGTAAACAACTGACTTTATTGCCTGGTATAATCCCCATACCGGATTTTCACATATTACTACTTCCGGGGGTAAAGACTTGAAACCACCAGCGGTATCCTCCGAGTCCTCATCAACTTGGGAGCCTATTTTGTACGGCGAACTACCAGAAATCCCCAAGAGGACCTAATTAGACAAGTGGGGGGAAATAAAGAATCCCATTCCATCATCACCCATCAAACCTGAGCTTTCGTGGGAATGATAAAAATAGCAATCAGCAACCCTATCAATGATCATAAACGCTGAACTTGCTTTTCTTCGATAAGATTTTTTTGGTTTTGTTTAACGACATTTATGATTAACCAATGGCATAATCCAATAATTTACGATGTTCAGATGGGATGCGGACCCGTGGGTGCTCCACGTAGTTTGTGGGATAAAAATATGCAAGAAAAGCAACGTTCATTGTGCTCACAGACAAATCTACTGACCACGACAAATATTGGTATCATATCTTCTTTCGCTTTTTCCCCATCCGATGTGTCACATCTCGATAGTCTCGTATTTCAGACGATGCTCAGAATGCATGAAATCTACAGTCAATGGTACGCATTGGAAGTTATACGCTCATGATTACTAAATTTATTATAAGATCAATAGCAATACAACACAAGTCAAAGAATCACGAGTGATAGGTTTAAGGGCCTGATTGGTATTTCAAAGGTTAAAAGAGTAGACATAGTCCTAAAAAATATTTAATATTATTAGTGTAGAAACCGGAACCTTACTTCTGCTTGTTTCTGTTTACAATGGTTTTAGGCTAAAGAGGAATGGTTCTTAACTAAACTGGAAAGCGTTAACCAACGATGTGTATAACCAACTGTTTTCTATATACTTAGCATAAGAACTATGGAAATGATCCTGCAAGTACTCATTGACCCAAAATCACAATTAGACAAATTGACATCGAAATTCTCTAATTTTGAAGTTTCAATAGATATGTTGATGTTTGCTCATATCCTCGTTTTAAAGGATGGTAAGTGATGATGATTGTTGCTCGCTTTTTGGAATCTCGTTAGTAAGCCTTTGAGTAAATCTCAATATTATACATGGAAGCAATTGCGAATTCCACTTGCAGGAAATAGTCCACAGTACCAATTTCACGCCAATTTTCACGGGAAGTGGTTCTATAACATCCATTCAAAGTATAACATTTTTTGCAATGTAAGAAATAACATTTAAATGTAGGCTGTTTAAGGAGGTGGAAATTCGTGGCAAGCTCAACAAAACTTTCCAAATGTCACGCCAGTCAGCGACAAAACATCGCAGTGGATGGAGAAAATATTTAATAGGGTAAAGCTATCACAAGACGAGCCCTGAATGGACAATGCCAACTACAAAGCTATAAATTAAGATATTTTATACGAACGGAGGTGGCAACGAGTGTAATGAATAATTTTTTATTATTCGTTCATGGTTTCGACCTCTACTTAGGTCCTCTACATGGGCATTTAAAAATGCAAGAAAATTTATATCTAATTTTTCTGAGCCTACTAAGGAATAGCTTTGAAGGCGAAATTGAATTTAAGTTGGCAATTCGGATGGAATACTATCGCTGGTAACAGGGGTAGCAAATTCTTCATATTTACTTAGTGTTAAAATTGAGAATCTTTAAATGAGCGCGAGGCCTTTTAATTTAGTAGCACAAAAGGTATTACGCACGCTGCTGAAACATAAGCCCTCAACCATTTCAGTAAATTAATCACGACATGTTTATTAAGTAGCGAAAGCTTCGCTTTAATTGCTCGTTAAATGACGAAAAATTTTTATTCACGTAATCGATACAGCTTTTTAAGCTGATCATTTTTGCTCATTGAACCCGTGCTTGATTTTGAAATCTTGACGAGTTAATGACCAATTAACTTTAATTGTTCATGAAATGACGAAAATGTTTTATTCGCGTAATCGATAGAGCTTTTTAGGCTGATAATTTTTGCTCATGGAACGCATGCTTAATTTTGTAATCTTGACGAGTTAATGACCAATTACAATTAATTGTTCGTTAAATCACGAAANTTTGTAATCTTGACGAGTTAATGACCAATTACAATTAATTGTTCGTTAAATGACGAAATTTTTTATTCACGTAATCGATAAAGCTTTTTAAGCTGATCATTATTGAACCTATGCTTAATTTTTACGAAATGAAATGACCTAAATTCAATTCTGCTAACATCTTTCGCTACTTATGGGAATCGTGCTTGAGCGGTTTTTAAGTTTTAAAAATATAGTTCAATTCAGTTGTTGTTTAGTCAAGGAGTAATTTCCAGCTGGTTACTGTACAAGTGGGATATTGACATAAATTGACAGAGGAAACTTGGCACAGCATGGAAGGTTGGAATAAAATCGGGATTTAGGATTTTAGAATATTTATACCTGGTGAAAGAAAATGATTTTGTGTTTTCCAGGCAGGAGGTATATCGCTGAGAAACAGTGTACCCATCTCAACAGCAAACGACATACTTTTCATAACTATTGCATGTTTACAGGTCACATAGGTAGTTGTTATAACCCTCTTCACGCTTAGCGAGTGTGTTTTGACAGTAGACGAGGAAGGAATCTGGTGGATTTGAAGTACTATCACAATACAAATCATCGTCTAAAGCAAATCAATTTTCCAGATTTCGCGTAACTCCAAAGATACCTGAGTTGATAGTTAGTACGCTCTGTCAACAATCTTGTTTCTCTTATATATTCTTACTAGGATCACTGCTTTTTTAAGAGGTTTAATTTTGCTTACATGGCTGAAGTAGAACTGTGTTTTCTACGTTATACTAACATACTCTTGGAAAAAATTTGCTCATAATCTAGAATAAAATGCAAAACAGAGCTGAGCAAGTTACAAAAATCGTTTGTTGAAGAAGGCAATGGGATAGCCTTTCCCCAAGAAATTAGTTCTAACCTCGATAACCAAAAATATCCATGTCTATAAAGAAATTACCGTGTAATATACTGTTGCGACCATATAAAAAGCAAATATCTGTCTTGAACTACGACTCTGAAGAGAAAACTTTCAACAATGGATCCATGAATCTAGGTTGTGTGCATAATATGCAAAATAATGCCTTTCACTGTGCTAATGAGAACATGAGAACTTGCGTGCTCTGTGCTTTCGGACTTTGAATAAAGTCGATATGTTATAAACTGGTTTTCGAGTTTAAATCTACATTTACTGATCATCAATGATCATGATGTACTTACTTTGTATGTAAGCATGCACCTGCAAACTTTCAATTTTATCAACCAGAGCGCTTAGATTTATTACAACGATCTTTATTAAACTTCCTCTTGATCTTTTCTTGAAACTCTCGGAAATTGTAGTCTCAATGGAAGCCTTGATATTTGTGCAGACCTTGGTTCCATCGACAGGCTGCTGATGATGATTATATTGCTGGCTGTTTTTGCTACTCGTTGAATAGCAGTTTACTAAATCTTAATATTATGCCTTGAAGCTATTGAAAAATTCGCAGAAAATATCCGAATAGGATTCTAATTTGTCCGTCAAAATAACTTTGACTTGAATTTAAAAATAAGTGAATGAACTTAACGCAAAGATGTCAATATCCTTGTGCGTTCAGGTTACAGAGAATTTGGTATATTTTTAAAGACCATGAATCATATTGCTAGTAATTGTAATTAAATGCCTATATTTCTGTTTTGGTGGTAGGAATGGCTCGTCAAGCTCAGTATCAAACAATGAGAAGGTTGAGAAAGCCATCAGGTGGTGGTAGCAACACTCGGATACATTTGCTGCTTTTGCTTCTACGAACGAGAGATTCTTAGCTTCACTTGAAGAGAAAGTCCCAACAAATGGAATGGGAGACGCTAAAAATTTCAAATGGCTGGGGAAATTCAGAAGTAAACTCGATTCCACTTTTTTTTCGTTGGTCGTGTGTATATTGGTTTCATTAACAAGTGAAAATTTACTTTAAATAAATAGAGAATCACAACAATGTCGTGTCGTGTAGTAGTAGGCGAAATAATTTTAATAGTAGAGATATTACTCATTTCCACCAAAGATCCTTAAAACACGCACTTGTTCTGTATGTTCTGTTGTGGTTAGTAAGCACTTTAGTCCCAAAATGTTATCATGCTGAACAAATACTATAATTCCCTCAGTAATTCATCCATCCATCAATAAGCGAGATCAGGCAATATGATTTTGATAAACCGCTCAAAGATATTTACCAGCTAATATTATTTTGATGACTTCATTTCACACTAACTTACATACGCCGTTAGTGCTTTTGTGGTAACAAATCTCAGCTAGCACTAAAAATATCCATTTGTTTACAGGTTGGTCATACTTACATTGGTTTCATGGGTAACCGTAAAAGAGTTTTATTTCAATATAAATCCCCAACCAATTTTGTGTTGCCTTAGAGTTTTAACGACACTTTAATCTACGTCTTTTCCCTGTCATAGACTTTCAGAAAGTTTGTCAGCGAATTTCTGACTCACCAAACGAGCCTAATTTCTAAGATTTGGTCGAAAATTTTTTGTTCAAAGACGTAGATGAAAAAGATAAAATATGTATCGATAAAACATTTCAATTTTTTAAATTGGCGTGGGAGTCTCTTTCTAATGATATCCAGCTGAATTTTTCTACTGATACTGAAATTTACACACCTGGCGCGTTAATACAGCCCGTTTGACTGATAACAATGTGCAAATGTTTTTTCTAATGTTACCTGTTTGAACATGGCTATTCAAAAACTTATAGCTCTGTCTGAAATTGATTCGTTGTCAAAAAAGATATCTAGAATGACTACTGATCTATCATTTCCAGAAAAAAGTCTCCGGTCGTGCCGCCTCCAACCGATGAAAAACCTGTACCGAAGTGTGCTTCTGATGAGCCAATGGACGTAATCCAACCGGAAACTGATGAGATGACTGTACTGTACTGACTGAGTTCATCAACGTTGATACTTGTACCACTTGCGATCGAGGATTAGACTGTTTACCTTGTGGAAAGGTCGACAGCGGCAATCCCTTCAAAATCGTCGCGTATGACTCCAATGGACAATGTTTCACCATTCACGAATATCTCAACTACAAAATTAGAGACAAACCACTCTCAAAACTTCTTTGCTAGAAAACGAAAAAATATGTGTAATCGATCATGGCGTTCGCGTTATTCATGGTTTAAAGCCTATTAGATTTCAGAAACAACGAAAGAATCGTAAACAATGTTTAATGCAGAAAAAATGTAATTTGTCATGTTTTCCTTATTTTCCATGTATAATAATAATTCCTTTGAAAAAACTCTATTGTTCATGAAAAGTTGTGCATTTATATTTTTTCCCCTTCAATCAAAATCAAAAACCAAAACTGTAACACTTCTTAATTAGTATGTCTTAAATACAAATTACGTTAAAACTACTTTAAACGCTACCAAAGACCACTCTATTGTAACACTTCATCAAAAATCGTCAATTTTCATTTAAATCTATATATTGTCATTCATTTTTCATACGATGATAACCCTTTTCATTATAATTCCATTCCTTAGCGGGTTATATTCTTTTTTTCTTACAAAACGGGAAGAAAGTGTAGCATTAGCATAATATAGCAGAGTCCAAGACTCTGCCATTCCATTGTATTTCATATTATTGTAGTTTACTTGGTTATGTGGAGCTCGATAAGAGTTCAGTTCGGAATAAACAGGAGAGCTGTAAGCATCTAGGTAAATCCTTACCTCTATGCATTCCTTACTCTGCATACCCGTCTCCGTGCGCTAAACTACTGCACCACTAATAGTAGCTCGTGAGGTTTATGGCTGTCAAACCATATTCCCCCAACGCAACTATTTGTATGGTTTCCTGTCTTTCATGGTAAATATAATACTGCTGACCCTTAAGTTTTGAACTATAGATATAATAGATGTAAAGACATGAGATTAGTTAATGTTAATTAATAATAAAAACCAGGAAGACGATTCAGACAGGACATGTTTGCATCTCCTGTTTTGCAACAATGTTGCGGCTTGCAAAATGCAGTCAAGGTATATCTGCATAGAGAGAAACTGAAAGTTCAGACAAATTATAAACAGTCTGGTTTTAGAAAACGTCAGCGAATTTTACTTAAAGTGAATGCAGTTTTTGTAAAATGTGAAGTTTTGTGAAGTGAAATTGCAATGCCTAATTTAAAGATAAGCATGCAAACTAGTTCGAGCTGTCTGGAAATAGCGATATTATTACGCTTACAGAGAAAACTGGACAAGAACAAAAAGGTAATTAAAATATTTACTGCATGAAACATTTTTTAATCTTGGGTTATTTTCTATTCTGTATTATACTTTGTTTCACTTGTCAACAGGAAATTGTGTCTGCTCTTGGACACTATGAGGGCGGGGATAAGGAAGGTTTTATATAAAAAAAAACCCGGTCTGCCGGTATTGTCATCATACAGTCCTTTTCTCTCATTGTCTTCACTCATTTCTTCCCAATTACTCACCAAGCTGAGCAAAATGCTCAAACAACTCAAGCGGTCCCATGGCTCTTTTCAGTTTTGGGGATGGGCGGTATCTTTCGTATTGGAATGATAATGGTGCTGAAGTAAGTTGTTAGTTGTCTGTTGTTTTTACATAACTTTCTGAATTTTAACCTGTAACTTAACGGTAACGGAAATCGGAGTGTGTTCTCACTACAATTTCAATAATAATAGGATGAGGAAGAGGATCGCGATAGTTAACGCGGTATTCCACAACGTCATCGTGCAATCGGTGATGACGGCATGCCAGCGTGCCAGTTGAAAGTGAAAATCGTTGATCGGCGTGGGCAGCGGTAAGTTAGGCAGCGAAAAATTCGGATGTAGGATTTGGGCACACTTTTTATAGATGAACCCGCGTTTTATCTCTTCGTCCAGTCTAGGACCACGCTCCTCCGTCTGTGATGTTTGACCACGAGTACGGAAGCGCAATAGAGATTTCCGGATTAGGGAGACCGAGTTCTCGTCACAAAGTTGGA
>JAAXOA010000357.1:0-25342 GCA_036561885.1 Salina celebensis
AATGTTTACTGAAAATTTCAGTCCAAAAAAATGAATCGTGTAGGAGGAGTTGTGTTATCCGCGAATTTTGTTAGTAAACTTAAAAAGAAACTTATGTTTCTTAATAAAATGCACCATGTACTTGAACATAATGTCAAAAATGCTAATAGTACGTTGGTGTAGAATAGGTCACGAGTAGTTTAGGGGAATAACTTGTACGTGCCAAAAGCGAAAAAAAAGTGTTATGAGAAGTATTGTTAGCTTTGCTATAGCCGTGCAGAGAAGGATAAACTTTTTTCCTTCCTTTTTTCTACTTTTCTCACTATTACAAATCGGGAATGGGTTTGGCTTGCAAATTTCCTTTCCTGTAATCATGCTGGGGCTTTCAAAGAGCTAGATAAATATTCAGCCTCTCAGAATGACTTGATTCGTGGATAGTAGTTACCAGGAATTGTATCCTCTTCCATTTTTCAATATGATTTGCATATTGCATCGTTCTCGTTCGTTACCCATTTCATGGAAATACTATTATAGAGATTGTGTAAACTATGTTTTCCATTCGGATTTTTTATACATCACCTCGCTACCAGGATGGAGAAGGACAGAAGTAAAATTTCCGTTCCAAGCTGCTCACTCAGCGGGGAGGAACTCGGTTGCGAATTCGTTGGACATACCGACATGCACAAGGTAAGATCAACTCGATGGGTAAAACTAGCAACAACATTCGCGAGAGAAATAAACCGCTCAAGCACGATTTCCATAAGTAGCGAAAATATAAGCAGAAAATCTGCAACATTTCTACTGGATTTCGAATTTAATGGCGTAGTTAACGCGTTAAAACGAATAGGAAAGATGCGAGTGCAATGAGCAAAAACGCTCAAGTCGAAAAGTTTTATCGTAAGCCAATTTCTTTTTTCGACATTTAACAAGCATTCTGATCGATTCTAATTGTGCCATTTATCCACCATTACAGTTAAATTTAATTGTGATTTACCAATTAACGTCTAAAGCCTTGAAACTTAGATTTCCCCCACTGGGTGCCAGTCTTCCTAGGAGCATGTGTGCACTAAATCAGCGAGCTCTCATGAAATGTTTGCAAGATATCGTGTCCACAGACGGCATACGGCAAGACAGACAGACAACTACGGCCATTTTATAAGGTAGTTTTCGCTACTTAATAGTCCTGACATTCAAAAAGTGCCTATCACAAAGTATTTATATGGAGATTACTAAAATACATTACGCGTAAGTTGTTGCATAAACATTTATATAGCAATGAGTTTGCTTGTAATCGGTTTAGTGTGCGGTGATGATGTCATTACCGTCATATATTTACTGTAAAAGGGAATGATTATTCCAATTGTAGTCGTATTTCATTCAAGTAACCATCGCTGGTGAAAACAGTGGTACGGAGTTACCGCTGAACAATGATGGCAGTTTCATGAAGCTATTAATAATTGGCAACTAAGTAGTTGGTATGTAAGGTTACGTAAAATGACTATAATATGTAGGAATAGACATTTTTGCCGTTTTTAAATCCCTTACATAATGTGAAATGATAGCAAAGCACGCTAACTCATGAATTAGTTACGGAGACACTTCAAACTTGCCCGAAATTTTATATATTTACTACGTTGTTCGTCTAATTTTGTTCCAGGGAAAAATGAAATTCATTTACGACGTTCTTACGTCGGGTTTGGAATAAGAGCCTTTCCATAGATATAGTGAGTTTAACAGGTTGACAGTGAGATATAAACCAGTTCATGTTTCAAGCGTCAAGGGAAAGAGGAATGAGTTAATAATATAACAATATTATGTGAATTAGGAAGAAACTTCATTATTGTTGGGTCTTGTGATTTTTGCGAGCTGTGTGCCTGTAAGGAGACAAGCAGAAGATGTAATTTCAAAACCCTGTAGCTATTTCACATTTTCATGTTTCTTAAAAATTAGATTCTTCCTTGTTTGACATTTTCCTTCTTTAGCTAATTCATTTAGCTTGGAGCTCAAGCACGGCCAAACTTGTTACAACAGCAAATTGGACTGATAATATCAATTTCGAGAATAATGTCATCATCTATTCCATTCATTCGTTGCTTGCGATGGACAAATCAATAAGTTGTTTTTTATAAAAAAAAACTAAATTGCTTGCCGTCACGTAAGATCTGGGTAGTTTCTCATTAAAAGGTTGCTTCATGCATACGATTTGCCCGTGCGTAAGTCCATGAAGTACTTTCCAATGTCACTAAATTCGCTCGCTTGGGAGCCTTTCCCTGAGTTCTCGTTTTATGTGGGCAGCACTAAAGATGATTATGACTAATACGGAAATTATTAGTAGACTTGAGGGTAATTCAACGTTACCCTTTAAACATTGAAGACATAAATAAGCTGCTTATATTTTACATTTAGTGTTGTAGAGAAAGTACGGTTTAATAATGCCCCTGGTTGTATTCTATGGTTCTTTTGCGCTTTCACTATCATTTCTGTTGGGATGTCGATGATGTTTTTGTAAAAATATAACCACCTCTAGTTTTACTGCTTTTGTATGAGGGTAATAAAGACAGAGGCCATTGGAAGCTCGTGAAAAAGTGGGTAGTTTCCTTGTCTATTCCAAAGCAAGATTATTATTGCCTACCGTATGTAATGTAATAACTAGCATATATTTGACGTTCAATTTAGTTAATGCAAGTCTGCAGCATGGATGATGATGATCCTGTATGCTGAGAATGTATGTATTATTCCTTTTATGATCCTAGCACGTTCCCAAGAATGTTTTCACCGAATTCGGCTTGCAGTGCAACTGCAAATTAGGGGACATGAAGCACTAGCCACTTACGGAGTACTGGCACATTTGCATATGTACTCTGGTTAAAATAGATGTTTGTGTTTCGCATGTTTTAATTGAGTAAGCTCATTCGTTACTAATGCAATTCGATCAAGGTGATTCCGATTTATTAAGAATTATATGCTTGGCGGAAAACAACCTAGAGTCAACATTGGTAAAAATGATTATTTGTACAAATAAAACTAGGAATTGTATACTCACGTGTTGGTCTGCTAATCCATCCGATGTTGATGTTATGCACACACACACATTTTGGTTAATTTGCGGTATTCGATATCCTCTTTTAAGGCTCGTAAATAAACCGGGAGCAGGAAGTGACGTTTAGCGAGTCAGCATGTTAACCAACATGACAACATTTTGACGAAATTGTTTATCCGGAACTTTATGGATCTAAATATTTATGAAACTGTTTTACAAAGTTATTTATCTACGTTGACATAATATGTATGTTTTTAAAGCTTGGGTGTTCAAATTTATGATTTGTTATATTAAATGGGAAGCAAAGTTTGAACGTTGTTTCTTTGAAACGGAATACTTAATATTAACAATATATTGGCAAGTAAGTAACTACGATTTCTTTATAACTCGCATGGATCCGCCTCCAATTCGTTAAAGTTATGTTGTACTACTACTCTCTATGAAACAAATTTCCATTTAATTGTTTTTCGAAGGTGAGCATTAGTTTGCAGAGAAGTTTACAACTGTTGCCCTAATCTGTCCGAGAAGCTATAACCCACAGCGCCACGAAATTATGTTTGAATTTCCTGTTCACTTGTAAGCGCTTTTTACTTCTCTGACATTTTCGCTTTTTACGTTGAAAAGCACCATATCATGTAAGTATCTACGAACCCACAGGTACGCCTACTTGAATTCTACATGAAAAACATCAACACAAGACGCGTTAAGCTTTCATAGGAATTTTATCAATTCTTTCTTTGGAAGCCAGTTCCCTTTGCGCTTCTGTTTCAAACTAGTTGCCTCCATGATGTATGAAACCTTAAGCAAATAAAATGGAAGATTTTCCATTTCTCTCTCTAAATCTTTCAGCGCGAACGTTCAGTCCATTGTAAATGAGTGATAGTTCCATTAAACAAACAAAGATCCTCTGTGTATTAGAAATCACTAATTGTTCTCGTCCTCACTCGATACTTTTCTTCTCCGTTCAACACAATAGAAATTACGTTGATAATGCTAACAAATAATACGTCAAAAAAGAAAACTCCTATGGGTTTCTTAGCTGTAAGCTGTTTTCCCCAGGTTTGAGCACATTATATGTAGTTATTTAGATTAACCACGAGTGAAATAAATGGTAGAAAACACGGCGTCCACTGTACCTCTCCTCTAATAGCAATAACATTAAAACTCAGGAAGACAAGACCTTCTCCGTTTTCGTGTGGAAGAAGTTTGAAAGAGAGTCAGGAAAGAGAACAATCAGTGAATGTAGAAAGTAAGGAAAAGGTTGTAGATTTTTGTAGTAAACTAGAGAGCTGTATTAATAGTAATTTCTAAAAGTCTTCTATGTTGATGTAGTAAATGTTAAGCAAACGTATGCATACAAGCAACAGAAAAATAGGAGAGTTGTTATTGTGATGATGGTGTGTGCTTACTAGTTGTAGATGTAGGATGGTTTCAGTTATTATAATGATCTTGCTTCTGTAGGTCGTCAGTAGTGCCTTCCTCGTATGTGAGGACGAGCAAAAATGCAATGAAGCCCAAGTCTGAATCTTGCATGGAACTGGTAAGGTAACGAACGAGTTTTACTGTTTTTCTCTGCCACTATGTGTGCAAATGCAGGGCTTGTTTTCACTCTCTGCTGTGTTTGATGAAAGAGAGAGTGTGTGCAAAATTCTTGCTCACTATATGACTCAAAGATCGACTATTCTCTTTTCCCGTGTCTGCCCTCGTTGTCGACGCTGTTCCCTTCAAACCCTTGTTGCAAGCTCTTTAGGCGCTTGACGTTGTTCTCCATCCAGATGTGTGTGTTGCTCGTCACCTCTTTTAGGTCTTCCTTTCCTTCCTCTTTCGCATCATCGTTTTACCTTCAACCTTTTCGAAAGAAGTATATTCGCAAAATTCCTGGCTCTCGGTTGTTCATGCTTTCTCCCATGCCTCTTCCAATGCACATGGCGCAAATGTATCTAGTTGAAATATGTGCGAAGACGACAGTGCCTCTTACATATAAGCGGAAGCAATGGAAAATAACTTTTTCACATCTATATGTGGTAAGCTGACTAACAAATTAGTGGGGTACAACTGGTTCTATAATTATTTTTATGGTTACAACAAGGTTTCTAAGCATTTCTCATTCTTATTATGTGGTCGTGCAGTTACTCTCCGACCATTTCTTGTTAGGGAAATGAGTATCAACGAAATCATGCATATGTAACCTAATTCAGTTTGTGTATCGGGATTTTCTTGGGCAGCACTAGGGAACGAGAAAAGTTTTTATATTACAATACTTACAAGAAATAAACAAATCCTTTTGGTAAAGAAATATTTGCCGAGTTCTTGTTTCTTTTAGACTTTCACTCATTTATATACATCATGCTGAGCTACTAAACTAGCAAATCATACTTTGAAAGTTTCTCCAGCTAAAACTCTGTACTACCAAACTGCTACATTTTTTCTTAAGTTTGTTTTTAAAATTCCAACGTGTACATTAAAATGAAGGGCATCCATAACGAGCACCCAAGTCACAAGCCAGTCATACCAAACTTGGTTGTTTTATTTTTTCACTGCTACCAATTTGAATTAATTTGTAGCATTAGAAAATAATTACTGCCACTTAAATTTTCCAGCGTATTATTATCATTTTGTATATTTTATTAAAAATACGCTCTCTACTACACGCCCGCTTCAAATTTATAAAAGAATATTACATTTTATATTTATTAGCTAGATTGGACGTCATTACATTACTGATAAAAAGTAAAGTGTATATTCAGAGTAAAAATTGAAAGAAGCAGCTTTTTATAGCATTAAAGTGTTATCGGAAGGCTTTGATAGCTAACACCATTACCATTATCTTTATTACTCTACATAGCGTTTTAACTCTTGAGTAGTGCTACATGCTTTCCTCCCTCATATTTTCGTTTTTTGGTTGAGGAAAACTGTTGAGATTGTAGAAATTACTAGTATAGTAACGGTGACCATGATAGTTGCAACTTGCAGCTGTAAGACTTCCTTTATTTCACCATCACTGACGGAGACGACCAAAAAACGACTCTCAAACAAAATCTTGACGCACAGTCGGAATAGTTGTTGATACACTTTACTATTTGACAAAAAGGAATAATACGCTCCCCTTTTTTTCTCTCAAACACTCGTTTCGTTTATTTTACAGGATGTAACAATCTTCGCAGTCATCCAGAAGAAAATGGATATATCTATAGATGTAGTATGTGGAGAGAATGCACGAAAGGATAATATGTAACGGAAAAATGGTTTGCTTTTCTGGTAAAGCGAAAGAATGAATCTGCGTACCTCAATTCCACAAGAACCACCCTAGAACGACGGTTTCGCGATGTCGAGAGTATTCCTGATACGTTTCCACCACCAGAACAGTTCGTTTGGAGTAAAGTCGTCATAGAGCGAACAACGAATGCTAGCGAATGGCTTAACGAGTGCGGTATGCGTTGGAAGTCTTCGTATCTCCGTTGGAGTGCTTTGCCTGACAGTGCATTTAGAAGAGAGATGGTGTTTGGAGGTTTGTCACACTAATGACAAAGTCATCAACAGTAGCCCTCGAAATTTTTGCGAAAATATCTCACCAGTGCAATTCTACCTTTAACGATCTTACGCTTAGACACAATTCCAATAAATTCAGGAGACAGAAAATAACCACTTGTCGTGTCATCGTCGTAGTATACAAGCCATGGAAAATTTACTTTATTTCACGTGCTGTGATCAAATATGTATCAGATTTCGGTTGACTAATTTTGCAAATTAAAGAGAGGAATGAAGAGAAAAATCAAACAGCCGAACACTGCAGTTTTCATTAACAAGAGACATTAATGACTTCCAAGAATATCAATTCAATGAATTCGCCCGTAATTATTCGCCAATTGTCCTAAATATATCATTTTCTAAGTATGCAGAAGGAAGACGTGTTTCGGATCGATCATTAACTTCGGAGTAGGGCTTTCATGATCGCAAATCTACAAAAACGGAACCATTTCTGCAATAAACTACCTTTCATGCTTTTTCGAATGGGGCTCAAATATTTTGTATTAATTGTATTTGAAAACGCTTTGGTGGTAATATAACCACTACAGAATAAGTATATCAATATCAAGTTTTTTAAAAATGAAAATCGGTTTACATTGTTTTAAAACTAATATAAAAACAGAAAAATGAAGGCGTAGCTGCATTTCTCACAATACCCACATGTTCCATGAACTACACTCAACGCTGTGCACCGCCACAACGTTAATAAAACACATTAATGATTACGTTCATTACATTAGTTTTGATACATATTACGGCATTTAACGGTTGCGAAAATATCCCTCTTGAATTTCCATTCAATTCTTTGCTGTACCAGAATCAAAGTATGTAATAAGTACATTATTAGACAGAGTTTAGGGTCCATGATATAGGTTTTATACAAGCCATGTACACGTATCCAAATTGATCTAATTATGGAGAATTAGCAAGGACTACAACGAGGAAAAAGCAAAAGTATATCACTTTAAATGATGAAATAAACCTACTATAGTAGAATATCTGACAATAAAGTTGCTAGAATATTATGCGAGCAACCACACTTGAATTTGCCAATGTGGCAACACCCAATTACTTTAATTCATATAGGTATACACTTATGGTTAATGGCTAATAAACTCCGAGTTCTCCCACATTCATTTACCCGATAACTTTTCAGAAAATGTTTATGATGTTAATGAATGCGTATATTGCGTTTGCAGAACCATCACAGCTTTTGCCGAATATATGTGAAACGACAAAGTTTTCACCCATTAACACACAAGATATGTCGCATTAAATTTAACTGTGGGGGAATTTACTGTGCAGCATAGCATACTGCCCGCTTCGTTCGCAACCGTTTTGAAGGCCGTTGACAAAATTATCATTAGTTTTTTTCCATTAACCTATCATGATTTATTTCACTAAATGTATGTGGACTTCTCAGATCATACATAATTTATTGTCCACGTGCTTCAAGTATAAGGGTGATTAAAACCAGTGTTCCGGAAATCGCGTTTGCTTTTTCTTCATCATAGTCGAACATTTTTGTGGTTTCACGACCGCGATATAAATGCTGTAGCTTTTGTACTCCTCTTAAGTTCATAAATATAATATAGGTTACCGGACATGCGACTGTCAATGACTTACATATGAAAACATAATGCCTTACAAGAGATTGATATTATGCAGTTATATTTGCAGACCGCCTGACACAGATGACGGTTGTGCCAATATAAATGGTGATGTGAAGTCTACATTTCGCGATGTTTCATTTGATCGATGGTATGAGCAGAATCCCGTAAAACTCCACGCGGTATCTTAGCATACCGATGTCACCGATAAATATAATTGTTCTTTACCAGGGTTACTTATACTGATACTTATTATGTCACTCAACGTTGGCAAATTAGGTACATCGATCTCCTATTATGAATAGAAATTTTTATTATGAAACTAAAGCATTATAATACTGCTGGGCAGATTGGTAATGTTGTTCTAGTACGATACTAGTTTCAGGTGTATATAATCGCAAATGCCAAATATGTGAAAACCACAAGCTAGTAAACGGTTTATGATTCATGATCTAACTAAACAATTATATCGTAGATAGATATTTCATCACGTTCTCCCAAAATTCATCATAGCTGTAAAGTGGGTTTTATTCGTCGTGGGAGTGAGTAATGCGAAACTAATTAACTTGAAGGTTTCACGACCGAAATGACCAATATTTTCATACGCCATAGTTTCCACAAGGTTTGTCTGGAAATTGTTCCACCTTCGTTGGTTTCATGTTTTCGTCCAGGTTATTGATATACATAAGGCGAAATACCCATATCCTCACACTGCCACCATCTCTGATAAATTTGAAGCAACCTTTGCGTACCGGAGTTCCGAACTGGAGTTAGTCCGTGATACCGTCGTCGGGAGAGAGTGCGAGAATGCAACGAATTCTTCAATCATGTTAGATAGTATGAATTCCATCCACAACTTACTGTTGGATAACGATTATAGTTGCATGATACTTGAACTTTAATGAAATTAAATACAAAAATTGATCAACGCGATATTTTATGACCGTGGAGCTATTCTTAATCATACTCGATATGATTAAATTCCTAACCAATTCAAAATTCATAGCATTAACATTTTGAATGGCATGAGTGCTACTGTGTTTAGTATGCTTTGGGATTTTAAAAATTACATACAAGTAAACAAGGAAGTAGATATGATCTATTCAACTGCACATGTATAATTGATCACGTTATGACCTTGACCAGCATTATTTCACAAAGAAGTTATTTAAATAGATTGTTGGTTATGTTAAGAGATGACAGAGAGGAAACCAACTGAATTGCAGTCATTGAATCTGATATGAAACAAATTGAATGTGACCTTGTTTGATAAAGAAATGCATTTAAAAGATCTCATTTATTCAGGACCAAGAAAGTGATTTTAAAGATGAAAGATATGAGACAGCAATATCAATCACTTTTGATGTAAATCATCCTACTTAAGTTCAAAATATTATTACTCGAATTCAATAACAATCATGACATGGCTGAGTTGTTGCTCAATCAGAAGAATTTGCAATATTGTCCACTTTAAGCTAACAAATTCATGATTCAGCCTGAAAGATGCATTAGTTAATACTAATGATCACTGTTTGATCAGTATACTCGGAAAATGAGTCTTTTAGTTGACGATATTATTGACCTTTTCATACATATTTGATGGAAGGGCAACATGGATGTATTTAGATGTAGGCATGAATACTGATAAATTTGAATGCCGTAATATTGTCATCACTTTTTATGCATGGAATGGAGTAAGGTGTTGGTAGGGAGATTTGCTGCCTTTTAAATCAGCTCAATGAAACGTAAGAAAAACATACTTCTTGTATAAGTTGATAAACAGCTCCGACCGTAAGAATGCTCACAGACCACCACGGCTTGTAACAACTTGAGGAAACAGTCAGGTCGTAAATAATAATATTGCATTGCAAGTTTATCCTAATAGTAACTCTGAGGGTGCTGGTAACAACTTAACATCGACGATGATGAGGCATAAAATGAGTGAGTACGAGGAGCAGTTATCATCCACCACGATGCCTACTCGCCTTCTCCAGTAGTAGTAAGTAAAGAACATTAATGGATTCTGGTTTTATAGGACTGAAGCAGGAGTAGTTGCGTATGTGTTTGTGTAGCAGGGAGTAAGATATAAGCACTTATGGTACGGGTTGAAGCAAGAGCAAGGATCGCTGTTATTCTTTTCCAGTTGCCCGTAATCCATGCACATCTGGTGGGAATACATTATGCAGTTCGTTGAAGCAACCTGGAAGAGACAGTGCACATGCTGTGAAAGTGTTCCATTTGTAAATAATATGGTTACAGTTGACGCCGAATAAGGAATCGGATTTTTCCGGTGTATGGTGGTGCATACATGTCATAGTCTTTGGAAGGACCTTCATACTACGTACATAGAATTAAAGAATTTTTCATGATGGTGGAAGTGTCGTTACTATACAGAACCCTGGAACGTTAGAAAAATGGCATGTGATGGAATACATCCTAAGGCAATCCTAACACACAGGGTGCCTTAGTACTTATGTGGTTTAAACCGGAGGAAATAAGCTTCTTGTGTGTTTTTTCCCTGAACATACTACTTCATTTTCACCCTGTTTGTGTGAACTCGGGTGAGTCACTTTCCGTATCAACATTTTTGGTTAGAGTGATGCTATCCGGCAAAAGAAGCAGAGACTCAATACTATCACAACGTTTTCCATGTTTCCTACTGCATTTATGTTGGGCCGTTGTTGCTGGAAAATTGTAGTGAGGAATCTTGCGGCCACGTACACTTGACAAACAGAGATCAGCGACACAACATTATTGTAGTCAAAATCGGATTTTTCGCTGCGGTTCTCATTTTCATGGCTAACAGTGTGTTGCTCCAACTCCAGGCATATCCTCACTGTCCTCTGTTTTGTTCTCTCTTCTCATTGTTGTTCACTTCGCTCTTGTTTGCGTCCATCCTAAAACTGTACCAGCAGAACCCGTCCTCTCGGATCAGTAAGTCTATACTGCAAGACCGAGAATAATAAATGAGCCGGCCTAAGGTACTATAAACAAAAAACAAGGGACAGCGAGAGCAACATTTGAACATGAAATAGTAAGCAGAAAGGATCTCCCTCAGTTGTTCGCTGTTGAAACACGGTTTTGCAGCCGTCTCTCCCTCTTTGACTGAACCAACTGCTTCCCTTGATATTCTCGTGTTTTTGTTTTTATTCCGTCAGTGCTTTGGAGGAACTGTCTTCCGTATTGCGAGTGACTCCTCTGCGCCTCATAATCACGCCAGTTGCTTTGTGCTGCATGTGAGAGAACACGAGATCCAAGTCAGTCTCACTCCCTTTAGCAACCACTCTCTTCTGGTACTAGTCAATGGCATATAGCCATTCACGAGTGTACAAAAAACTGAAAGAACACTAGACGGGCAAGACATGTCGTAGGAGTAAAAACTTTGTACATAAGGAGTCGTTGAATCTATAACGGTATTTTCGTATTTCTTTCTCCCTATTTTGTCTTCTTTTTTGTTTTTACTATTATCCTTTTTACTCTTGTTATTCTGTTTTCATTCTGTCTCCAACCACTTGAATATATCTGCTTGAGTCCCTGTAAGCGTTATTTTTATTGCGATTCCGAGCTCGGTATTCCGGGTTTTTTCCTTATTGCCATTTGTATGGAAATACCTTTATTTGAGTTGCCATTATAAGTAACATAAAGTTTTATTGTTGTTTCTACAAAGTTGCGCTGCATTAATTTTTTACAATAAACAAGGTTTTTGGATAACAAAAACCTTCCAGTCCGGCTTTTTAGTGGGCTTTGTTGTACAATTCATTTGAGTTTTGTTGTTGGCGTGTGTTCTTACTAGCAACATTTAAGGTGTATGCGAGCTTATTTGCCTGTTTAGTCGGTTCTCCTGCGCTGCCTTTTCTCGTTGCCACTGCAAAAGTCTCTTTTTCTATCAAGGAAAATGCAAACAAAAAACATGACTCATGTTATGTCATTGACATGCCCATTTTGACTTTGTGTGTGCACATATGTGCGTCAACCTTTTTGTGTTGGAAAAGGTTTTTAGTTTGCTTTCTTATTATAGAAAAAGAAAACAAAAATTAGCTTCTGCCTCATTAACCATTTGAAACAGTTTAAAAGAATATACCGAAACAAACTATCTTTATTATTTTTTGTAACTTTGCAGGCAGTATTGTGTTTTGCTGAAGTATTCATGAGATTGTGCGTGAATGTGTGTGCAGTTTTTGTTCCTGCAGCATCCCCCTTCCATGTTGTGTGATGGATCATGTATCGTCATGGATATTTAATGTGACCTTTGTGAAGCAGTGCAGTGAATCCGGTGCAGTATGTGTTCAATTTTCGCACCACTAGCTCACCAAAGTTCATTCTAATTAGTGGCCATGTTCTATTGTTGTGAGCATTAACTAAGAACGTTTATAACAATCAAATTCCATGACTACATGTCATCATTTGTTTGAGTGAATAAATAGTAGACAATGACCGATATAAAAATTATGTAATTTTCTGACCATAAGAAAAATTGTGCATCGACTTCCAAATCGTTCTGGTTAAAATAACACTTCCAATGTGTCGTAAAAGTAAGTTTTGTACCGTTTACAAACGAGTTATATTAATAGAGCGTTTATATGTACAATGATTTAACTATTTACTACTGTATGGTGGATGTTGTTTGTGACATATCCAACAAACTTCAACTGCCCAGAAATTTCCCTTTCCTGGATGCATACCTAGAAACGTATCCTTTTCGAAATGAAATGCAAGGACAGCGCAGCGTCCGGATACATTCTCATACACTCAACTCAATGCTATTTTTGATAGACTTATCACTCCTAATCTCTAGAAGAGTCTCCAACCATCCAATCTAATTTAGATTCATAAGGTGCGCTCGTTGCCAATCATTATTTTTGCGGTATATTAAGAGTAAAATCATTCACTAACAATGCAAAAATCACTCCAACTTGCGTGGAATAATTCCCATAAAGATTAGATGGCATCTCCAATCACTCGAATTTGCATAGAAGTAGTGGCAAAACTAGACGCTTGGGAGAGATATACGAGATTACCTAGTATCCGCTAAAGTATCATTATTATTATCAACAAATGGACCAAGTGCATATTTGGAAACGTACACGTCGTAGATAAAAATATTCAGAGACTGGTTCGATGATTCAGTCGTTGTCAGTCGGCACTGAAGTCTTCATGTTTCCAAGCATTTCTCTGTTCTGTAACGCACTTCCATTTCATGATTCCAAGCAAAATGTCTCTTTGGAAGGGAAAATGTGCATTAGAGAAATGGCCGAAGAGAGGGAGAAAAGATACTTTCTCTCTGTAATAAAATTACAGTTTGTATGGAATGAATGGATTGTCATTAATTTTATTAACTGATAATGGGGTTCTTTAATACTTGTTCGAACCGAACATTTACCCAAGTAAGCTATCATTAATTTTCAAATGATATTGTTAATACTCAATAGAGCTAGTGGCACCAGAATGTCCAAAATTTTATTTGCACAGTGGAACGAGTGATTATTTTTGTGTGGCTTTAGCATATGATATAAATAATACTCTGAAATAGAAGTTTCAGACTTCTTTTTGAAAATAGTTTTCATCTATTCAGAGTAATTTTGACATTTTATTCTGTTCCACTCCTTAAAGAGTTCATTTTGCCAGTCAAACTGGAAAGCTTTGCATCCAGACAATGTGAGTGTTCATCTACACAATTTAGGGAGCAACTAGCGAGGACTCACTTCGTGTCTTTAAGGACAACTTGTTTCATTTACATCTAGATTCTTTCCTTGTGCAGTCATGAAATTCAAGTCTTGTCCTTTTTCAATGCTTTGCTAGACTAGCAAAAACGTCAACAATGGGAAAGTCTCTGGAGCTTAACAGGATGAAACTGATGGCAGACTCGGAAACTTAGTTATAGCAGATGAGCACTGCCTTGAATAAAATTCCACCAAAGGAAAACGAAAAGGAAGGGTTCAGCGTTCAACTTCTGATTCAGTTCGCTCTTTTCCTCTCCTTTAGCTCCAATGATCTTCTTGGAGAACTATCTCTGGAAGAAAATAATGCCACAATTATTAAATCCATTCATGTGAACCAGGATGATGTTGATGATGTCGATGTCGACTGGTACCTATTTATACCGTTATTCATTGGGGATGGCTAAGCTGTAAGCAAAGGGATTTCTAAAACTTTGTTGTAGTCATTGCTCAATTACTATGCTTAGTATACAAAATGAAAATGAGCTTGGTTAGTATCACTACTAAAGAGAGAACAGGAAACGGGATTTTCATTTTTGGAAAGTCATTGGATGGAAAACCTTTATAGTAACCTGCAAGAGATCACACTATTTCGCTTACTTTGTTATATTTTTCTCTTTTTCCTTAGAAATCTTTGTTTTACCATCCTAACCCTGGCTTTTGTTCGTAGATGAAAGGTTAGCATTCATTAAGATTTGACTTCATTTACAATAATCGTTGGTTGTATCTCTGCTGTCAAGAGGTACGCCTACATAAAGAAGGAAGTAATGAAACTCGGTGAAAGTTAGAGTTAAAATTTTCCTCGTTTCGGCCTAACCTAGAGAGTCTTGTGTGTAACTTGTGTTTGCTTATTGCTGCTCTAGGTGAACTTAATGATGTTATTTTTTGTCGTCCATGTTAGCTTGCGTTTTCATCGCAAGTAGTAACGACTTTGCTGCTTATTATCGCGTGGAAGAGTTTGGCGTTTTCGTATGAATGTTAAATAACCTAAACCGCCAGGGGCTCTTCGTTTCATTTCTTCTCCCTCGTGACCATGGCAACTCCTCAAAGCGAAACATACTTTAGTAAGTGTAAGTATTAGTAGGAGAGGAGTAAAGGATTTTCTTTTCTTCCATATGCGAGAAGTTTCCTTCTCAACTGCATATTGTGGCAAAAACCTCACTAGTCCAGCATCAGAATTGTTCCTACCGTTTCCTTCTTGTCACCAGTGTCATGAACATGTAATATCAGACTACAAATTTGCAAAGTTGTACTGTGGGAATAAGTCTTTTCGATTTAGTTGAAACTCTCGACTTTTCAACGACATGACACTGTGGCAGAAACAAGTTTCTATTTGTAGACAGCGATCAAAGGAGTCGTAAAATACAAATCTATTATTTGAACATTATATAGTTCTGTTACAAACCCCAAACACTTTTGACCATCGTGTATGTACCAAACAAGACGGGTGTGTACGTCATCATAATGTCATTCATTCTTGAATTAGCGTATTGCTGACTTTCTGATGATAAGGCAGCTTTGAAATTTTAGTTTCCCGAGACAAGTGCTTAGCTAGTCTGAATGCGAAATTCATTATCGCTAAATCCCCTCCGGGAGTGGCTTGGGTGTTTCATATTTATTTGAAACTCAAGGATTAGTTGAGCTGGTAACCCAGTTATTTTCGCTCACGACGGGGCTTCTGTGAGTATCAGAGTATAATAGTGGAAGCCATGTTCATTAATGACGTCTGCAATAATTATAGTTATTATTACTTGCGTTCCATGAATGCCAGACACGATGGTTAATATCGTCGTTAAATGAAACAATAGTTTGCTATAATTCAGAGACATCAGAGAAGATGCATCGTTAGAGAAAAGAGAGTCATGGAACGGCGGCACATATACATAGAGTACTTATACAGTGTCGCTATTTGCGACTTTCATGCGAATTTTCTGCAAATGTCGCAGCAAAATTCGGTCGTACCTAAATACGACACAGTTTATACTACACTATTATTTCTATTTCATTTTCCGCAATGGCTCTTCATTGCCAAACGTGTCCATGTCTCCGACACAATCATGCAATCCAATTCTGAAATCGTAACATAAAAGCCAACGAAATATGAAGTATGGATCTCGTTTCAAAACAAAAGAGATCCATTTTTGTGTCGTTCAGATTGAGACAAATTGTTCTAATAAAAGTTGTAGCTGTGCTATTCAGGCCAGTTTTATTAACAACCATGTAGATTTTTATTGCTTACCTGTCTCTATTTGAAATTGATTTGATGATGTACATGCATACCTAATACTGTCTATACGACTATCATAGTAAGTAACCCGTGTTATATATTAGTACAGCATTTAGTTCTACAGCATTACTCATACGTGTCCAAATGAAATTGAGTATTACTTTTCTTGATGCATTAATCTGTCTTGGCTCCTTCCGTCTAGCAGTTACTGGGAGCAAGGCGTTTTCGTGTCAGAGTTTAATTTGACTTGTCCTCAGCTTATTTAACATTGCTTTCAATTTGCACAAAAACGGAAGACATAAATGATTAAAGGATTTTTCAGAAGATATTCAGCGTGCTTTTGGTTTAGATAGGTAGGCTTTGATAAGTACCAAAAAGTAACTCTCGCAATCAATAAAAGAAATCGGTCAAACGGTATGGCCTGTGGAGCGCGTACAGACAGACGGACAGACGGACAGACGGACAGACAAAGCCATCGATCTCATGACTTGCTGAACAAAGTTCAGCTTCGTAATAAACTTTTATTGATAAAAACAAGCATGGCAGAAAACTGGAAAGGAATCGAGAAGCATTCATTAAATGTAATGATCAGAGTTAAAGGGTTGACTTGATTGGCAACACAGCACCGGCTAAGTATATTTTATAATTTAACTAGCAACTCGTTCATTGCTCCTTATTCGTCGAAACGAGGGTAGTTGGCAAATAAAGAGGAAGAATTATGTAGACGTATTACAAAAACTAACAAGAGCATAATTCCTCAAACTGGAACATTATCATTGTGAAGCACACAAAGTTGTCTTTTTTGTTACCGAATCATGACTTTCTATGTACTAGTATCAGAAATTGTCCATAGTAGTTAACAGTACTGTGCAATGCACTTTGCGTCAGATTATTTTCGGATGAGATGGAAGCAGTAAAATATGAGAACAACGAAACTGACTTCAAGTTCCGTCCTTACTGCCATCATCATCAACATAAACTTTCACCACACTGCAAATGTTTTCCACCAAGAAATATCTCGTTTTTCCTCGTTGTAGACTTTTTCTGACATTCCTCTCAGCCTTCTGGACAAGAAGAAAAGGAGAACGTGTTACTGAGAGCAGTCGAGTGATGCGAGCAGAAAGTCAGTGGTTGGACTACAAGCCGGACAAAAAGCTCCTGTTGTTTTCCAACAAAGTGAGTAGACGTCTTGTGGATCCTGTGGACTGATAATCATATGTGAAAAAAAGTTTGATTCTCGGCAGTGGCACTGCTTTCAGCCCACCCAAGAAAAAGCTGGTAAACCGAACAACTAGGCACGTGACGTTACGGATGTAGTAGGCTAGAAGTGTTGGACACTTTTCCTATAGTCATACCAAAAGTGGTGTTATAAACCAGAAAATTTATTGCCCAGTGGCGGCGGTGTACTGCATTCGTAGGCCTGCCACTTTCTCTGAAACTCGGTCTGACGATGCTTTTGTAGCGGCACTTGAACTCATAAATATACAGATAAACATAGACCGCAGAGAATGCCAAATGGAAAGAGTAGCAAATTTAAGTATTGAGAAAGACCAGTAAATGAGTAAGTTGAAGTTACGATGATGTAAAATATATCGGGGGCATCCAGAGTATCACAAGTAAATATTGTATTAGCCAGAACACGCACGTATCAGGTTCAATTTCTTACAACTTACAATGTAGTACGAAGCTTAACGGAGCACCTAACTTGAGTTTTGCTGAGTTCATGCGAATTTTTCCCGATATACAAAACAGTCATTTGTCTTTGGCTCAATATCTGGTTCTGGTTTGCCTGTCAAAACTGTTTCGAAGTACCTATTCCGGCTCTATTGCTCTACTGAAAATGCTTCGAAATGGAAATTCTATTTTGTTTCCACCACTAACTGAATGGCAGGAATCATTGTTGGTTTTATCATTTCAAGCTATTAGCTTTTTGTTGGAAGTTTTTTAGTGCTTGACATGAAAAGAATAATCAAGTGTGAACACTGCAATGCATACATTGTTCGACAACATAATTCGAAGATGATGTTTTATGAGCTCTATATATTCCACCTATTCTGTAATATAGTAAAAACAAGTTAACGGTCCTAAATCAGTATGTGTATAACAGTTAATGAAATACACAGAGATGCGACGTTTTCAGTTTCTCCTCTCTACATCATCGTCTATCGTTTCTTGAGAATGGCGACTTCGGTTTCCTTATAAAATATGTTGTACTAGACATGATGACAAACATGACAGAAGTAGACGACCGGAAGAGCTCAGAAAGCCTTTTAGCTGAAACGTTGCACAAGTCAATACAATTCGCTGGAGTTTCCAGAATTCTCTAACCCACAAAACTTGTGTTATTTTCTTGTATTCAATTGAAAGGTATATCTGCAATAAAGGGGAGAGAAAGGTGGATAATGTTTCCAATGTCACGACCCTATGTACTATAATATCGAATTTAACTCCTAATTACCCTCTTGAATACATCACTATAGAGCAGTTCAGAATGAATACCAGCCAGCCAGCGCGATAGTAACCATATTTTGTTTCTCGGGTAATTATTATGCGTACTTAAACGGGAAGCAATTGTTGAAAGAGCTGTCAAAATTTCAACTTCATATCATTAGATCGAGGTAAAGGGAAAACTTGACGCTACACACTTATTCATCCAATCGAAGCATTTGATATTAGTGTCTGGCTTGAAAGCAGTGAAAGCTGTCTAACGAAGTGTTAGATCGCCACCACCGTCAACACAGTACACATATTGTGTATAGACATAATAATATAATTAGGTTATGGGAGTGAGAAACGTTCTTGTCTAATAGGCCGAATTCTTTACTCGTTTCCCGCTGTCATTTCTTGGTACAAGTTACAATATATACCATTTCACTACTAACCCTAAGCTGAGATGGTTTGAATTAAGAGTATTTGTGTCAAATGTGCAACTTCAGCTTTCAGAGGGTTTTGTATAGATTTTTCACTACATCCAGCACTTCAGCAACAATTCAAGACTAATGACTTCTCATTACGATTTAGAAGCAGGAATGTTCCACTTTCGAGTACTTCTGCTTCACTGGAGCTGTTCATATTGGTATTTAAAAGCACTCATGTGACATTGGGTCATGTTCACATTGTAAGTATTTTAGACAATTATTATCGGATGGCAACATACTTTTCATTTCACCGTTTAGCAGTATAGGTTATTGTCGTTAGCAGTGACATTTGTTTCTATGGTTGAATGGGCACGTACTCGTTTACAGAATGGCTTAGTATCCAGTATCCTGCATACACAGCATTGGAAACCATTCAAGAAGAAAAGTATGATTGTTAACATGATAACATTCGGAAGATCATACAGGAAACTAATATGAACTACTAATCTATCAATGTACGCTTTATAACGTATAATGAAACATTCTGTGACAATACGCGATTCCTTGAAGAGCAGTTCTTAGTATCGCATATATCGGTAGTGTATATTTTTGTTACATTCTACGTAGATTTTCATTTCTGGTTGTGAATGCTTCTATAGATACTAGTACAGCAATAATACGTTCCATAACAAATCAACGTACAGTATGTAGTAAAAATAAGAATAAAAATAATGATAATGGGGAAAACACTTTTACATCAACACCAAGCTGATGCAGCGCTTTCACAATATGCCTTTATAGTATTTTTATCGTTAATAGCAACATGGAGGACTGTAGATAAAGCTAGTTCATCTTTCGGAAAACAAATACGTTGCATTGTTAGCAGGGTTTCATCTGAGTATCAGAAATACAGCACGTTATTCCACGAGACGTTTTAAAAACATGTTTGTAAACTTTTTAGTTTACACTCAAGCAAAACCGTCGTTAGTGTTAGTGTTGGTTTAGGGAGGGAGAAAGTCTGATATGAGTTATGCTGAAAGATTTTAACAAAGCTGGGGACAGAAAGAAACGGCGTCAGAAGCATTAGCAGCAATGAAATAAGTGTGCCCGGAAAACAATGAAGAATGCGACTTAATAGTGTTTTTCATATACTAGACACAGTAACTGTAATTTTGCTTTTCATATGTGACGTTTTCCTGTTGTGCAAGCGTAAAATTTTCTTAGTTCTTTGGTTTTTCAGGCTTTCTAACCTTTTTGCTCTTTGAAAGTCACTCATCGTACAACACAACCTTTATTGCTTTTCCAGAGAAGAGCAAATATACCCTGGAATTACTTTACACCATCTTTACTAATTACTGCGAAACCTAGGAATAACTGTACTTGTCGGGCTTCTGGCAATGGTCTTCGAATTACTTACCTACTACGTGGAGAGCTGTTTATCGGCCTACAAGTTTTCGCTATATGTTACTGTACTCCAAATTCTTTCCCTAACGTAGGTATTGAATTATATGCAAAATATTTTACATAGGAGGGACACTTATACTACAATGTGAAATGTTATAAGTCGTGCTCTTCTATATTTATATCTTGCCATTACTGAATACTGTAGAGAATTATTGGAGAAAAGTGTTTTGCTTCCACAGCATGAAGTCTGACGTGAGCATTAGATCTGCTATTCAAATCGAACTCATTTCATATGTCACATGAATTTTTAGTGAAATTCAAATAAAGAAGAAGGCTTTCTTATCCTATTCCATTCACACATTACACAAATCTTTCGATTTCCACGAATTTTCATCCAAAGGGGCAGCACTAAACAGTTACATAGGCAAGCATACATTGACGGAAAATCCACAATGTTAAAAGAAAGTTTGATTCAATGTAAGCTAACCCATTCTTCACATAGATACTGCCAAAAAAGTCTACATATGCAGGGGTTTCAGCGGATAGGAGTGATATCATATCATAGTACATACGGAAAATGTACCATCAACAGTAGCACCAAAGTTCCCTTTTACCTTCTAGGTTTAGTTTTTTGCTCGATGAAAAAACCCTGGTAGGCCGTCACATGTCCAATGTTAAATGAAAGAAAAACGTATCTGAATTGTGTGCTATGTAAGCAATTGTTTAGCATTTATGGAGAATACCTTTAGCGGTTAGACGTTTTCTCTAGTTTTATCACGTTTTCATTTGTGATTCATTCATTCATTCAATACTTGGATTTAAAAATTCTACTTTTAGCATTGGTACCTTGTAGTTAGTACCTTTAGTTGAAATTGAATCAATGTAATAATATTTGCTACAATATGTAATTCATTAAGATCATTTAGATGAGTTTTCGTGATTATAACATTGAGTGAAAGTATAAAGTCGATTTGGTTACTTTCAACTAAGGTAGCCATTGTAGTATGTTTAATACAGCAGTATGTTTTATCACTTTTGCTTGGTGAACAATAATTAAACAATCGCGGAGTCACAATCCTGAAATAGACAGACTTATGATTTATGTAACCTTTAAATTTGGAAATTACATTATTAGAATTTTGAGAATTATTGCATTCACACGTTTACGTTAGCCTTATTTACGTTACTATTTATGAAAACTAAAAAGACATCCATGGATCAAGATGTTAGAGCAATAAGAATTGACATAGTAAGAAAAACGCATAATGTAGCTTCAGCTCCTTAATTTGTCGGTCTAATAAAATCATAAAAAGTTGCTAAACCGTATTTCCCAAGAGACCTGAACCATGATAACCGCTTAGTTCTCTGTTGCATGAATAGAAATCCAAAAACGACTAATATTTTATTACATATGACGCTGTCCTACAACTTTAGTAATAACTCCCAGAGGTTTTATTTGATAACCAGCAAGCATGCCCTGACGTTGTTGTACTATACAACCGAGTATAGAGCCTCTCTCTTTTACAAAGGAATAGCGTTTTTCCTATGTTGTTGGCGACGACAAACGAAAGCAAGAGCTGGTTTGTGACTTTGTGTATGTAATCATACCAAACTGAAAGGGAAATAACATTTCAAGAAAGTAAAAGAACCGAAAAAAAAGTATCCACAAAACTTTCTTTCTCTTTTTATATATCCGACCTTCAAACAAAGCAAGTTCACTTTACAAACTTCTTACATCTTATGGCCACTTGGTCTCATATTGCTTCAAAGACCAATATCATACCAAGTACCAATAATGGTACGTGGATCGAGCAGGTATCAGTTACTTCTATTTGCTGTCATGAAGTCACCAAATTATATTATCTAGATTTATATTATATAAATTCTCTTTATTGTGTAGTAATACACTCTGGTCGAATTTTCTCTTCCATAGACACACGATCATTATATTACTGTAATTTGACGCCTTTTCGCTACGGCTTTCCTACTTCAAAGCCAGCTTCCCAATCCCTACCCACATTGTTTAAATGAGGTTACCATGACTACCACAAAGGCTCCCATTTCATCTACATATTTGTTCAGAATGGATTGCCTTCAACCTAACTCATGTTTTTATGATACATTCTCGATGCAATCAATGCTAATGCTGTCTCGTAATATTTACTATCGATTTTTTTTAACAGGAACGAGGAGAAATCTGAATACGTTACAATTAAGAACAACGCAACCCTGATTGTACAATTTCCTAGTGATATTACTGAACAAAAACTATTGAAAGAAGTTAAGACTCGCACTGAAGAAACGTACAATTTCATAAAATGGTTGACTGCGAACTACTTGCTTGTCGGGATCGGATGTCCGCGTGAATATAAACTTGAAGAACTGCGTTAATCAAGGGAACTGTCAAAAACATAATAGCCTTTTTGGACAGCTTGTAAGGCACTATACCTAACTTCCTGTCATCATTACTCTATTCTCAGCACGATTAGAGTTTCTTACAACTATAAAACGCAATTACAAAACGCCAAAGTAAGCAAAGAATTTCTACCAAGTTTCATTTAAAAGTTGTATGAACTATCTTTTCGTTGATAATCTTTTCCATCGACACTCTGTCAACCATCTCCTGGCTTGCTGTTTTACCAAAAATGTACCAGCAACGTTTCTGTCAACATAATAAAAGAACTGGGAACTTGTTTCTATTATCAACGGTTTACATTAATAGCCAACTAGGAAACTGCGCTTCGTTTGCATTGGGTCATATGCATACAACGGTTTGCTGCGAAGGATTTTGATGATGGCTAGCTATCATTTTCTATCATGATGCACAATATCCGAGAATACAAAAACAATCAACTTGAAAGTGAAAGGAAGGAGAAAAAAACTAATCTAAGCAGTATTTTTTCTCTCAAGAGCTTCCCCTTTTTGCAATTCTTATGAGTCCCTGCTTTCCCTAGTGATAACACGGCCCCCCTTTTACTGAAAACAAACCGTATTCATTTTCGTAACTCGTTTCAATGCTACTGGATAAAAAATACGAGTTTCTTCTCACAAAGGATAAGAGCAACAATCGTCAGGCAGTGAATACGACGACTGGAAGAAAATCATTTTTCATCTTTAGGAGGTTGTCAACGACTTACTAGGATTCACCCAACAGTATCACTATTCATGACAAACAACTGAGGCTATATAACAAACAGCATACTGCTGAGTGTCTCCGAGACAAGGGGAAGAGATTGATCGAAGAAAATTTTGAAGACGAAGAGAAATAACGTAGTTGTCATGCACCAAGTACTTCTACTCGCAGTTCTACTCTGCCTTATACCAAAAGGTAAGCTATAACTTTAATTCCCATTCTAGTTACTTCTATTGACATTTCATTTGTTTTACGATATTATTCAATCATGGATACTAAAATCAATATTCATACTACGTGTCATAGTTTATGCCAATAATTGAACGACACAGCAGCGTGATTGTGTTAAATTGATTCGTATTTACTTCATCTAGATTTTAAAAGGCTAAAAGCACCCATAATATGTATGTATAGAAATGGAGGCAATAATTTGATGGTTGTTAACACTATACATATTACATATGCTTACAAATCAATCACAATGTCAACATCAGAATTCTTCGCATTCCATGCTGATTACATTAAAGCGAGTGTTTGCTCCTGACATGAGTACTGAAAAAGCGAAAATGATGTCGAAGAATTTTGAAATTGAATTGGAAATGATGTCAGGTTGTTTGGAAATGTCTCGTATTAAATTTTGCTGAATGCATGCTATGTATGCTGAACTTAGCATCTTCACTCTAACATTGCTCATCCTTATCCACCTGCCTGATTGACGTAGCCACAATTCGCGTACAACTTTCGTTTCACAGAGAAGTAAATGCCATTGCGATTTTTGGGATTCATGTGGAATTCTTTCCAGGCGTAGCATGTGTAGTTTCGTAGAGAAGCATGTTTTCGCAAAAATGGAATAAGCATGTCAAAATTGTTATCAGGTTTGGCAGTATGGCGCTACCAGGAATGTGCTATATAGAAAGAACAAACTGCTGTAGTGTAGCAATAAATGCTTTAAAACGCGTTTTTCAGAGTAGTATTACTATGTTTGACATGAACACGGGTCATAAAACAGATCCCCGATCCTTAAAATACATAGACGAAAACAGAATCCATCGGGCATTGGTGTAATGGACACAAGAAGGAAAACTGTTCAAAATCTGTCATATTTGCGTGCGACATGTAGATTAGAACAACAGATTAATGATTTTTATTTTACTTGTAAATCTTAACGTTTTAAACTAAAAGTGTGCACTCTTTAGACGATACACTGTAAACCAAACTTGGGGAAATTCCTCAGGTATCTCATTAACGAAGGGCGAGGCGTCCAATGTCAATCCTTTTTAAATAGGAAAATAAATTATTGTTGAAATTGACTTGCTTGTAGATGGTGACCAATTTTGCTTCAGTCCACGAGTCGAATTTCGTCACTTACGGCAGAAATTGCTCTCGAAAGGTCAAAATATTACGAAAAAATGTATTCTTGTAATCAATAGATCTTTGCATGCACAAGGTTTTTCATCAAAGAACATGTGTCGAATATCCTCAGGGAGGAGGGGAATTCACGCCTAAAAGGGAACATAAGGGACTGCGGTGTCTATTCCATGATCCTTCGGTGCCAACCTATTTTCCGCGTTGCGGGGTTTATTATAAAGATAGTGTTTAGTTCTGTAGAAGTATGTAATGTAATGTTAGTAGTAGATTCAGACAGCTTAATATGTATGATATGATTTAACAACATTATAATGACAAATTCAATTGATTTGTGATAAACTTCTTTGCATTTCCCTTCATTATGAAAACTAGAGAAGGCAGGATCGTCTTTCAGCCAGCATTTTCACTATACACACAGTCGTCATGATACGAGCTGAGAGGAGTTTAACCTAATTGTACAATAAAAGAACTTGTTGTA
>JAAXOA010000358.1:0-25303 GCA_036561885.1 Salina celebensis
GAGAACAAAGCGAAGGATTGGGATTTGCCAATGGTTGACGGAAACTTCCGACTTCCAAATAATGAATATTATCCAAGGAATTTGTTTGAAAAGCAGGAACTAGTAACACAAAAAGAGGGTGACATGATTGGCCTAGGTGTGTTTCGAGAAGCCTTTTATAATTCGGAGGACTTCAATGTAACCCAAACAGATTTCAAAGTGGTTGGAAATGATGACTTAGTTAAAAATGATTTTTATCGGCAACTTGTATTTGATGTTGGCTTTGGAATTCGGAAGACGGAAGTATCGGAATTGCTTAAGAGGACATGGAATGAAGATGTAAGTGACCTGTTAAGGAATCAATATCCAGATGCGTTGGTATACCTACAAAAGGCTACGAGCATTCGAAATATTAACACTCGGGAAGACATCCCCACCACATCCGCAAGTATTTTAGAGTTAGTGCATCAGCTTAAGTCCATGCGTTCAAATATGTATAATGAAGCCACTATAGCACTTTTAAAGAAAGCATTGAATATTGAGGCTCCTGTTTTTCCGGTGAACACAGTCACAAGCTATGGTTATGACGTCTTCAAGGACACGCCTCTTTCTATGACCCCATTCAATATCAGCACCCTCCGGCAGTCTGAGATTGGATTCATGTTACCAAACATTCTGACCACCGATTTGACATATGAACAGAGCAATGAAAATTTTCTTATCTTTGACACTATAAAGGAGTACATTCTCCAGAGAGTTCGAAGTTTTGTTATTGAAGGTTCTGTCTCAAATGAAACCTTTGATGGAGAGATAAAACCAGGATATAACGTAAGAGAGGTTGCCTTCAAGAATGAAAGTTGCACTTTAAGTGCTACGGGAGTTCCGGTTGTATACGCTTAACTTGACGGATGAATTTGAATTGACAGAGATGAATTGAATTTAAATCCGCGGTAGTGAAACTGGGACCCTTTGATGAGTCTAATTACAGTGGAGCTGAACAATGGAAAAGTTTCTTCACCACCTACGGTACTCATGTGGTCCAGTCCGCTTATGCAGGGGGATTCATTGAAATCAAGCTCTCATCGAAGAAACCATTCTCTAATGAACTTTTGAAGGATTTTCTGAACTTGATCAAATTTACGGACCAGTTTTCATTGTTAAATATGGATATGGGAGCCAACTTAAGCTCTTCATACAGCTTTGGAATAAGTCATTCATTTAGATTCGTTGGAGGCTATCCTCCGTCACACAATGTGACTTTAGTTGGAATGACAGTTGAGAATGCCACAAAACTGTTAGCTACTTGGAGAAGATCTTTAAAGTATGATCCTGTCATTTTATCCGTGGAATCCAAACTAGTTCCAATCAGCCAAATCGCACGTGAGCTTGGACGAAACTATTTATACTAATGAAATTGAGCGTGCAACGAATCTTTATTTAAAATCGGAACTCAAATATGTGCCACGATTTCTACGGGAGTTATTAAGGCAACAGCAAGCGGAGATAATAGAGATGAAATCACAACTAAAGAGGCATGAAGACAGTCTCGTGGAGGCGCAACGCGCGAGGCACGCGATGGAAGAACAGTGTCGACAACAAGTACATGGAGCTAATATGAGGGCACAAATGACAGCTCATTCATGCGCACATAACTGCTGGGTTCAGCAGCAGTCCAGATGTGTGCAAGGTTAGTTAGATTATATGAAAGTCCTTAATGGAAGAGGAGAATTATCCACTCTACAGTATCTTTATGGTTTTTCTGTGCAATTGAATAAAGCTAAAATATGACACCAAGATTGGCGAATAAAATTGAAACCACTAAAGGTTACAATGTTGTTGACTCTGAGGTTGCCATTGACTGTTTCCGTGCAGATATCCTTCTGATTCTGGAGTTGGATTCATGGATAACAAGCCATATGCTGTAAACTGGAAAAAGTCGCTTCAGAGATTACGAAAATAACATTTGAAAACAAATTATTGTACACATGTATCTCCAAAATCGAATTAAGTACGGTCAAAACCATAATCATGCACAAATTCATTTAATGTAAAACCTGCTTTAACTTTCGTTCAGTAGCTCGAGCTTCATTTTGAAGTGTGTTGGCATGGCACCTCGATTCTAGGACGCGTTGATGGTGTAATGGTTAGCATTGGTGCCTTCCAAGCACTAGATCCGAGTTCAATTCTCGGTCAACGCAGGAATCTTTTTGATTTTTTTTGTTCCTCTTTCTGTGTCTTCGATGGGGAACGGAAAAATGTCATAAAACAAATATTTTATTATTTATGTTAGCCATATAAAATGTTTTAATGCTTGTACTATAACAGTTGAATTAACAACAAAGGTTACATGGAAGTGGGTAAACCATACAATCATAGAGCTTCTTCTTTCACCGTTGATGCGTCCACTTGCTCTACCGATACAATCAATTTGTTATCTAAATTATTATTATAAATTTGATAGTCATCGTCCACGTCTATAATCAGGTCACCAAAAGTCACTGTGTCGACATTTTGACTTATTTTATACAAAAGAAACCACTCCCCATAAAGCTCTTTGCGACAAAAACTCTCAGCACAACCTCTAGAACGATTTCCTTCCTCACGACGAAGTCTTCTTGACAACATATAAATTCTAAACCTTAAACTGTAAGTGAGAACTCGGTAAATGCCACCGATCACTGTGGCCACGAGGAGGATGAGGAACCAAAACCATATCAAAATGTAAATCTTTTCATTGAGCATATTAATAGGAAGGATACAAAGAATGTCGTGCTGTACACGGCCAAAGGCAGGGCCCCCTGTCGATAAGCGACACGAGGTTACTGTGGGAAATAAGCGTGATAATTTGTCAGTACGTTCAAAAGGCTTTTGTTGCAAAAGTCCAATCAATTGTAGCGGGCCATATGTTAAAAACGCGTTGTCTAGAAGGCGGTTGCTAACCCACATTTGAAGAAGTAAATTGATAAACCCAGCAATTTCCGTGATTATGTGAAACTTAGCGTATTTAGTATGGTGACCCCGGTTACGGCGGAGGTAGTCGAGTATTTTTTGTCTTTGTGCGGCTTTTTCCGGTTCAGGAGTCATTGGAAGGTTAAGTGTTCCGAGGAGCATCATTACAGTTCCACGCTCCAGCTTTTTCCAGGCCCAAGTGGGGGAAATAAAAACAAGCTGCTTGAAGAAGAAGTACCAAGCCAACCCATTGGTAGTAACCGTGAATGATTACCGGTTCGTTTGGATGACTGGGTCGTATTCCAGGATATATTTGAGTTTCTTTGGCTATAAAAACGCATTTGATATTTAATCAATATGTATTCATGCAAATCGGTATTGATATATTGACTATACTACCTACCTGGTTCATAAACCCAATTTCCTTTGTCAAGTCGCCCCAAAGTGAAAGTGGAGTGAATGTAGCAATACTGCTTGGCAAAGTCCATGATCTCTTCGTTCCCAATGCACGTGATGGGGTCTCCGATATGGATCTTGCTGGTGATTAAAGTTGCACTACTCACCAGAATAGTAAGTGTCCATACGTAGTGCATGCGGAAGTAAACGTTATCTATGTACACTCGACGTCCTTTTCTGCCTATGACACGCTTGAGGAGTCCATCCCCAGCTGCCATCTTTAAAAATGAAGACATTGTAAATACTATTTAATCTAACTACAGTCAACTCCTCTAACTATATGTCCACTTGTGAGTTGTTCATTCGCTAAAATACTACTAAAGCTTGGCTCGTAACTTTATTGGTTTTTGTAAAATGATACCAGTGTGAACTAAAGTAGCACATGTTTTTATATCTACGTATTAAACGCACCAACGCAAGTGTTTCAATTTTGACTTGGCACACTATGAAAAAATGATGTTATTATGTACATATCATGTCAAACCCGTTCCAGCGCCTTAAATATTTTATGTACAGTGTTTTGGCATTTAACCGTTTTCCTTGTAAGCGCCCATTTTTACATAATGATAATAATCATACTTTGTTGACACGCACGCCATGGGTAACTCCGTGAAATAAATTATCACTACCACACTACTATACATGGTATACAACATCAAAAGCGTACAATGCTACGGATATAGAAGAACGATTAGCACACACTGGCTTTACATATTTCAACTAAGCTTTCTCACAAGTTATTTTAAATTACGGCTAAAAAGATTGATACAATTTTTTATACTATTTTCCTGTCCTGCTTACCTTTAGCATATTGTAATCGTCTGCAGGGATCTAACACAACTGGTAAAATATCATGACATTCCATAATCTCCTTTTTCTTGCAACAAACTTAAGTAAAAAGAATCGGACTTTTGAGGTGTGTCTAGTGGAAAAAAAGACCTGGAAATGCGACTAGTAGTGTATATGTACACAGGCAAGGTTAGACGATATTTTTTCTCGTTTTGCTGCATCATATTTAGCTCAATGCTACACTAAACTTTCTTTTTCATCACACGTGTGAACTTTCACAGAGCACGTACTGCAGAGTGAAAGCACCCGATTCCACTGCGGCAGACAGTAATAAAGTGTAAAGGATCTTGTTTCATGCCAAAAGTAGTAAAAAATGAACATAACAGGGAAAACATACGTTTCATTAGGCTTTGTTTTTCCATTACAATCTATTTAATAGCAATTTTACATATGTAGTCATGTTAAACTTTTATACATATAACCATAAAACATTATCATTTTTATATATTTATGAGTAAAAAGTTTGCTGTAGTTGTAATACAAAAATCTTGAAAGTTTAACGGAGTCAATTGATTGAAATAACTACCGTTGAAAAACTTAATATTAATGCTGGGCAAAGAATCGATATGTTTCTTGAGAAAACTTATGTTTACTCCCTGCTTGCCAATCCTGTTTTTGAACAAGATTTTGTTTGATATCTTGAACGAGTTTAAGTGCAGTGGGATGAGCCTTAGAGGCTTGACCAAACACAGCCAAAATGATGATGCATGTTTGTACAGCTAGCAAAATGAAGAGAAATTGAACTGTCGGGTTATTTGTTGTATGGTTAGAGTGTATTGCGCAAAATAAAGAAATTATCTGAGTTATGCAGAGTCCTACAACGGTTATATTCATGAGGCCTTGTTGGTGAACAAAGTTGAAGATGCAAGAGAGAACTTGCAACTTTCTGTGGTGAAAGTACCACAGGATTATATTGCTTTTGGATAGTGTGCTGCGTGGAACGGATTGCATGGTGAAACTGACACAAACAATGTTTTATGCATGCGAAACCAAATATTTGGTTTCCAATGGTGGTCATTACAGAAATTGGCATGAGAGATTCCCATGCAGTCCAAATGAATATTGACTGTGGAATTGTGAAGAGGAGTCGCAGGATCGGATACCAAGCATAGAAATACGTAGGGTAAAACACAGCCAAAGGATTGAAGCCAGAATGCGGAAACAATGCTGCAATGAAGGTTATCAAGATAGGAACTGAATTTGCAGTACAGTGCGTAACAAAGCAACCAAGAAGAATCATCCGAAAATCTGTTGATTGATGAGTAAAAAACAAAGAAACTTTGAACAGTTCCATTGTATCAGCTTCAATGTCTAGAGCTCCATTGATGAATTGACAAAATGAAGGGACAGTTTTCTCGTGAAAGTACACGATGAAGCAGAGGTAGATAAGGACCCAACCAACAAGCAGATTCTGGAGGCTGAGAACTAAAACATCAGAACCAGTTAGACAACTTGAATATCGAAAAGGAATGTTTGAAAATGTAAGGAGTGCTAAGATAAGTGGAGTAAGGAGTTTTATGCGAGTCGACACAATCGATTGATTTTGTCTCGGGCACATTCGCCTATTGCAGCGATCCCAGTGATAAGGCTGATAGTGGATTACATTTAAGAATCGGGCAAGTTTTGAATCTGACTTGATATCGTGATTTAAACCAGGGATTTTGAGAAATTCTGTTAGCACCCTTGATAGAAAGAAACTCATGTTTGGGTTCTTTTTATGTTCAATTCAATACAGCCAACGGAAAGAAAGAAAGAAAACTTTTAATGATGTATTCTAATTGCTGACTAAAAGGAAATAAAATGTTTAAACTGGGGGCATGCATGTCATGATTGAACTTAATTGTCACTTAAATGTCCCTTAACTGAAATTATCAACTTAATTGTCGAAAACATGGACTGAACCTGCAGGCCGACCCCAATCGTGTACGGGTTTTGGCACGTGCATGAAAATGGTAACAAATATATGATGCATATCTCTCCAGCTGTCATTCTCGCGATAAGAAAGTTTTGAAAATAATATGAATAAATTACCCCAAATCCGTACTTCACAATTTTTAATCTTTCACATGTAATCTTGACCAACCTACTTTTGTTTTCTATCAAAATCCTTCAAACTGATGTCTGCCCACTTGGGACAGGCATTGGATGATCGTAACCATGAGCCTCTGGAAATTTCGGACTTCCATCTTCATTCCAGTCAATCTTTTCAACGCGACGCAATCCTAAACCCATTAATATGAGTCGTATTGACTGTTCCATGATATACCATCCACGTCTCGGTTCTGTCAGGACTTGTAGTGAAAGCAGCATGTCCAGTTGTATACACGCCTTCGTCGTCGTTTCTAGAGAAAACTGGGCCAGGCACAGACTGCCAATTTCCCGGAAACATGGGATCCTTTCCACCCTCGATACTCATTTGTGTCAAACAATAACCTGGGTTCCATGTGCTACTCGCAGAAAATATCATGTAAGAGACATTACGATTGTAAATGAAGAACGGTCCTTCGTTTGTACAGCCTCCTTCACACTCCCACTCCTGAGTAGGCCAGCGAAAAAGGTTGTATGGAGGACTGACAACGGTTGGGCTGGACATGCGGGCGATGTAAAGGCTCAAACGGTCAAATGGTCGTGTGCTTGCCCACACGAAGTAGTTTTGGGAATCATGTTTTAAAACGGTTCCATCGATGGCATCGTGGTCGTCGACGTCCGGAAGTAACGGTCAAATGGTCGTGTGCTTGCCCACACGAAGTAGTTTTGGGAATCATGTTTTAAAACGGTTCCATCGATGGCATCGTGGTCGTCTACATCCGGAAGTAGCCTAATTGCTTCACTCCAGTTACCCATAGGGTCGGAAGAGTTTTCAGCTTTGATAACATACATTCGATGGTTTTTCTCTGTAGTTCTCATTGTGAAGTAAATGTACAGTTCCCCATCAACCAAATGCATTTCACTGGCCTGCAATCAAGAAGCATGTTAAATTAGAGACGAATTTTTACAGCTTATAGCGATAAAAAATTGATGATTCATTAGATAGAAACTTGCCCATAAATCGCTGAACCCAGTTGGAGTCCTATAAGCTATCTTTTTCTCTGCATTACGGAAGTTTGTTAGGATAGGGCTTTTGAAAATGGTCAACTCGGTTTCTCTGTTCTCCGAGAGAGTCAAGTAGTAGGAGTCTTCCAAGTGGAAAATCGATGGATCTGCGGAATTACGATCAAAAATAGGATTCGTAAAGGTTAATTGAGAAAAAGCAGGCGAAGCCGCTACACTAAAGAGAAAGAGTTTAATAAAAAATGATGACAACTGATGCCGGGTCGCCATCTTGGCAAAACTTTGTCTCACAGGTATCTAAGCACAATTGACACCAATTTGGTCGGGTACTCAGAACATAATAAATTTCTTTGACAAAAATATTTGATATATATCATAATCACAATCACCATGTTATGCAATTCCTTTCCTTATCTAACAAATTCTATATCTCTCTCTCAATCTCTACCTGTCAAGATAGTTTTTGGCAAATGATGGAATGAGTTTTGAGTTTCACCTCATTTTGGGCATCTGTTCCCTTTTTTGTGTGACAATCTCTACCGTTACAAACTGATATTTGGTAGTAGTAACAGGATAAATAGTTCAATTAAAATTTAAAAAATGTAGAAAATTTATGAAAATTCAAAGCGAAATCTTAAAGGACACATTGTACCATGTCTAAATTTTAAAAGTATACGCCCATGGCGTACAATGTACCACATTTTCCTGAAATACCTAACTGGAATGACCTAAGGTTAGAGCGCAAAATTCTCGTAATTGGAATCCTTGTATTTATCGCGGTCATAATTATTGTCACCTGTATAAAAATCGTTGAGAATTTTAAAAGAAGAGCCCGTTTACGATTGGCTGCGCAAAATGGTATGGACGCCTACAAAAATAGATAACTTAATCATTGCAGGAAAACCAAACTAATGCAATGCTTGAAATACCAAAAAGGTGGAACTTACATAGTGCTGGATGATAGACAAATCCGAAACATACCCAATCTTACAAGCTTTCATGTCTTCATTATATAGCCCTTTCCATTATTAAGGCCACTTTGACAACAAAAAATGAGCGAACCTCCAGCGCTGAGTATAGACTGGACCCTGCATCGAGTCCTAATGCTACTCTTGGCCAGCTTTGGATGTATTGTCATTTTAGTTCTTGTCATAAAATATTACGTATGCGCATGGCATCCCCCCGGAAAGCGACGACGAAACCTGCGCGAAACAGAACCTGGACCTATCGAAGAAATAACTGAAATGGACAATTTGCGTTAGTTGCCTGAAATTTATCGTAAATGGTATAAGTAGTTTGATCTAACATAACCAACGTTCCTTTGCAGCCGGTCAGGGACAGACTCAGGTCAACAAAGATGACGCATCGTCTATTTATTCATCGCAGTGGACTACGAACTCCACTATAGTGGTTAACGAAATCTTTACTCAACGGACGTCCGTGAAGACAGTGCCAGTAGTGCCAGTACAACTTCAAATGACTCAAATCACATTTGCAGTTGTGAAAATGGAAATAAATAGGAAAGGATCCATCATGTATTCCTTTCTCCGAAAGTCAAGAAAGTTACCGTTGCAATACCAGCCAAACAATTACTTTTCTGAATTCAGACCAAATTTCAATTCTGGATAAATTTGTCAGGTTGCCTGGCAGAAATAAACTGATTCATCCAAAGCCTAAATTCCCAATAATAAACCATACTGGAATTCTAGTGAAACTTTATCACACTAGACTTTATATAAAGAGGGTGCTATAAAAAATACGCGCCCAATGTTGAATATACACATCAATGCCATTTCATTATGAATCAGGACAGTTTCATTTTCGAAAGTTTTTACATGGCAGAACTCCATTCCCCATTCTGACTAAATTGCATTGAATGGGTTACTTTATATCAGTTAAAACCTTTTTGAACTTTACGTTAAGTTTTGCTTTACGTGCCTAGAACTGAAGCTACAGCAATACAATCAAGCCAGGTGCGTTAAGATCCGTTGTGAGAACAGTTGGCGAAAGTTGACCCACGAATTCTTTTTTACTTTACCTTTCAGACAAACCTTGCATAAAGTTCATCGAGATCTAGTACAAAGCAGAACATTTTAGTCAGGTCTGAACATTTCCATTTCCTTCACACAATCCTTCCAAATAATATGATTTTACATGATTCCTGCAATTTCTTCTAATAATCCCGCAACTTGGACTACAAGTAATGGCTGTACTTCAGTAGTAATGAAAAAAAAACCCGAATTGATCCGGAAGTTCGTTGGACCTTCAAGATAAGCCCTTCACAAGTTCTGCAGGTGCCCGAATTTTTTATGCAAACACAAGGGTTCATTTTTTGTGGTTATATACCTCCATATAAGGTATATAAAAACCCAAAAGAAAAAGTTCCCAATTCATCTCCCTGGGGTGCTGGAGTGGTATAAAGTGGGTTATATAGATATGACGATAACTCGTGAACGCTTTAATGCATCGAGTTGAAATTTTGTACGTTCGGATAGAGGTAAGGCTTATTCTGACGTAACTTTTGGACCTTCAAGATCACAGGTTCATTTTTACTAGGAAGATTGGAGGATACGCAGCTTTCCTACACGTTGCAACGTTTTATTTGGGCTGGTTTAGTGTAAGTAAACTCTGATGTAGTCTGAATTGCAATTTAAAAGGTAGTTGAATTGAAAGCTGTCCATGATATAATATAGGGAATTTTTAAGCACAGAAATAGAATTACAGGAATGTTTATAGTTTAATTGGTCATTATTCATTAAGTTTTATTTGTGTTTCATTATTAGTGTATGATGGCGTGTTTGGCCGGCACTTCTCGTCATGATTAAACTGATTATCGATCTAGCTAACAAAATAGAACAAAGCGAAGAGCTTGTGCTGATTGAAAGCGAAGTAAATAAAATGGAGGACATGGAAAATCCTAAGATACAATTTTGAATCTGAACATCCACTCCATGATGACGATCAAGACTCGTCGAAAACAGATCTAACGCAAATAACTACCTGAGCCTAAACCATGGGAGTATTTTGGACCAAGCTCAGAGCATGCTGTAAAAACGATCTGGACAATGTGGAAACTAAAAGCTCAAGTTGGAGAATATGCAAAAGTAAAAGATGGAATACACACGCATATGTTGATGTGGTATCGTCCTACTGCTGCGTTAAAAAAAAACATTGAGTACCTTGAGTTTTTCAAGTTTACGATGTTTTTAATAAATAGCGTGTTTCTACTTTTGATCAACTGAGAACTCCTTTTATCCTAAGATAATTATATCGGCTATTCTTTACATCCATGAACAAGCTCAGAGCATGCTGTAAAAAAGGATCTATACAATGTGGAAACTAAAAGCTCAAGTTGGAGAACTTGGAAAAGTAAAAGATGGAGATGGAACTTGAGCACACACGCATATGTTGATGTGGTATCGGCCTACTGCTGCGTTTTTTGAAAAAAAATAACATTGAATACCTTAAGTATTTCCAAGTTTACTATGTTTTTAATAAATAGCGTGTTTCTACTTTTGATGAACTCAGAAAACTCCTTTTATCCTAAGATAATTATATCGGTTATTCTTTAACATCCATGAATGTGACATGTTCACATAGCCCTCGATGTGCTAACTAGCGAGCATATAGTACGGATGGATAGTTTCGGGCTTTGTTCAACCAAGCTTGTTTTTTATGCATGGAATTCCGCATGGGCCACTGCTAATTTTAGTCTACCAACCGTAGTAAGTGGTTTAATACTATAAACGTGAGGGTTTCCTCCTAAAACCCTCATAAATGCTTCATTATCTACCTCAAGTGAGGTTTTCTTGTTTATATTAAACGCATGCATCCTTCTAACCTCTTGGAGCTAATCATAATCAGTGGCAAGTTTTACGTTTGTTGACTCTCAAAAACACTGAGTTACATGCATACTATTTGCAAGTTTTGAGGTTCCAGTCGAGTCCAGTCGAGTAGAAGGTATCTAATCTTTAGCGGTTGCTTTTTCGAAATGTCCATTAGAAAACGGGAGATTTGGAAGGATGCTTGAGAGATTGATTTTGAGCCACATCCATATTGTACAGGACTAACAGAGGGAACGCGTTTGTCATTCTAATTTTAAGCAGTGAACAGTAAAAACGCGATCCGAAGACACTCAAAACTGAAAAGTTATCCATAGAATTGTGAAAGGAAGGAAAACGGTTATGCATTCATGCATAACAATAATGGCACAAGTAGAGCAGAAATAAACTGATGCTTGGAATCAGCGGGCATTCCTTTCTGGAAATAGCAGACTTCCTAAACCGTCCAGTGTATCGTGAATTTTATGATATTTTTATTATTATTCGCTGATTTACCAGTTCCATTGTGCCAGGGACACAAACGATACAGCTTTCACATTTCCCTTTTAATTTCGTCTCTTCGTTCCATGTTCATTTTCATCCTTTCTGGATCTGTCGGTACTATAACATAAGGTTCTCTCTTCTCTTACACATCATCTTCTTTGTGGAACAGGTTGCCATTTTCCTGAGTAATTTTCTGCACTCAGGTTAAAATGCATACACAATGGGGTAACTCATATAAAACACAATAGGTTTTGTTGAGCCCACGACTACGGGGTGTATTGAGCGTTCTTGAGCTCAAATTGTTTGGATGCATCTCTGAAATACTCTAACTAAGATTCGCAGTAGACATGTAATAATCAATGATAGTAATATTTATTTGCAATTTCTTGGTGAATATGAATTACTGATAAAGGAATATTAATCTAAGAAGCTGATGAGGCTAAACGGGTATCTTTTTAGTCTTTGGTGGAACATCATACTGGTTTTTTTGACCAAAAGTTTTTCTGTAATCGATACAACTGTGGTACTTCAAAGGACTCAAAACCTCGGAACGACTAGTTGTCCATGTAGACCATCCAAGTAACTATTTCGGTGCTAATGCACTTTACCTCTCCCGAGAGCGTGAAAAGGACTGAATGCTGCTCGTGGCTCAACACGAAGCTATATTATACGGATAGAAAAGTAGATGATGCTAATCTAGAACTTTATCATGGGTATATTTTGCATGTGTACATATTTGTAAAACATGCTTCATGCTCCAGGACTTTCTCAGTTTTATCGAGTTTTTCCACCACTAAAATATTTCAACGGAATCCTCGGAAAATCGTTCTCCTGAAAAGTGCACGATGCGATAAACCCAAAAACCAGTTAGGTAAAAAAGACGTTTCCCATGTCATTTTTGTAATTGCTTGTATAATGGTAGCAAAAAGGGACGTCATAAAACGCCTCCGACTGGAATCCTTAGTATATATCCCTTGGAACTTTGAAACAGAAATGTACATGCAAAGACGTATGTTGTATGTACGGACTTACTAAATAGGTAATGTGGAGCTTTCACTACCTCGCATCCCAAATAATGATAATACGGATTGATTGCTGCGGATGTCGTAAACTTTTCCCTGCCGAAACGAGAACGGAATTGTGATGAGAATAAAACGGATTGAAGTGAGTTTCTAATTCCGTCCGCATACAACGTGTCGTGAAACAAAAAACTCCAAAAGGATCAGTCCCATATGAATGGACGTTTATTATTTATGGCTATTTCTTTTAATAGCTACATAAATACAATTTAATAACAGGTAAGTTATAATCATTTTCGTCGACTAACTAAATGGTATCCAATTAATTGTCGATTATACGTAGCATTGTCTTGGTGGAAAATGCGTATATGTGATTTACCGATTGTGTTTATTAAATCATACTTACAGAAAATTCCGAACATCGAAGGATGTAACAAAGCTGGTTGGTAAAAGTCGTAGTTTAAGATTAAGCGTACCCTGCCAATTCAAAATGAACAATCGTCCACAATAGACTAACCCAATTTTATTATACTCATCATATTATACTGAACCGATTTGAAATAGATTACGGTCTACGTTGCATGTGGGTCAAAAAATGAGCTGTTCTCAAAATAAGTTTTCAAAATAAGTGCTGCAAAAGTTTTTCCTCACATTGTTCTATCCTAATTTATATATACTATGCACATACATTCCATATTAGATAGAGTTTCTTTTAAAAAATTGTGTAATGTGTTTGATAAAATGAACAACATAATATACATATTCTTCATAGACCTTCTCTATTACTTATAATGTTACTATTCGTCGTTCAAAAGTAAAAGCATTTCCGGAAATGCCTCTGAGCTAACAGCACGTTATGAAAAGTTAAATTTATTCTTTTCATAATTTAGAACTAAAACATTTGACAAAAGAAACAGACAGTTCAAACTTGCAAATATTTTGGAGTTATTTTTATTATCCTGGTGAAGTTATTGTCCTCTGTGTGCCCCTCCATTGAAACTCATCTCATCCCGTATACAAATCGTGCTTTCATATTTCTTATCCTTTTCTATTAATTTGATGCAAGCTAAAAATAGATCTGTTTCATAACATTTAATATACTGCTTCACAGGAAGAAAAATTAATTTCGAATAATAACAAAGCCTTTTCACTCTCATTCAGGGAATGAAAGTGAAAGTGATACAACACCAGAAGAAGCTCTGTTGAGATGAGATGTTGTGCTCTTAAGAAAACAAAACTTTATCAGGAAGGAAATGTCTCCAGGATGTTTACCCGGAACTCAGCATGGAAAAGGGTTAACGCTGATTTCGCAATGAAATATCGTCTGTCAACGACAACAATCAAGAGGTTGATTATTACTATTATGACATTCTTTTCAATTCATCGATTCATTGTATTCATATTTTCTGTTTAAACTTGCGATAAACCAAACTCACTGCCTTTCCTCCAGAGTTTCTTGACACGTTAAACATACCCGGGGGCAGAAATACGCTGACCCAACATAGTATTCCGTAGAGTTAAAATTATGTTTGGTGTTGTGGTTTAGAATTCAGTTCTAAAACATTTTTGACAAGAAACAATAGAAATAAAATTAAAGGGCCGTATGGAGTTGTACCCATATAGGTTATACCTTTGAAATGTTATCAGTTCTACTTTCTCCAAGACACACTAATGCATAAACATTTACTTTATGGGTGACGAGGAAAAATCTGGGCAGATTAGACAATTTATGGAACATCACTGAAGTGTATTAAATTCAACTCAATTCTTCCATTCCCGCTGCGACACATATCCACATTTCCATGTTACATCTTTAATCTATATGTACATTAACACGTGAGATACAGGGATTCTAACGTGGTTTATTCTGCGTGATATGTTTTAGTTCGTTTTCTTCCAGAATACTTTCTCTCATCGCCATCATTCACCTTCTCATCCTCTTTTTTCACCACAGCGCTAGGAGAATGTATGCCACTCTCTGCAGGGCCAACTATTCACAAGCAATAATATCCTCATCCCTTCTACGTGGCTCTTCATTCCGCTCCAGAGAACACATCAAACTATGCACATTCGTCTCGCAAAAACTCCTTCCTCATTTCATTTATGGAATTGTACCTCTGGGAATTCTCTCGGATACGTACTTCATTTCTGCTTTCTCTCTGATATAACCCTCCATATGCTTGCGTCAACATTATTAAGTATACAGCAAACCCCATAAAAATATAGAAAAAAAATACCTCCCATTCTCTTTCACAGCAAATAGGCAGATCTACTATCGTTGGACGGACGAGAAGGAATACAATTGCAAAAAAGGTGTTGTTTACTTCAATTTACTTTCTTTTTGCTTTCTCTTGGATTCACTGTCATTTACAACAATACTAGTCGTATAAGTCTACATCCAATCGTCTTCTCAAGGAAACAACAAAAGGGACAAAGTTATGTTCCAAGGTGGTTGCCTCGACTGAAAAATGTTTCCGCGTTGAAAAATTCTGGATCCTTGTGTTCCCCTTGCATTCTCTCCGTTTTCCCAACTAAAATTCTGTTTACTTACGACTTCTCGCGGCTGAAATGTAATGAGAAGGAGGGCAGTGCATAGCTAAAAGTTTGCACTACGAACAAAAAAATCCTGGGTTTTTGTGTTTCATCTCAAAGAAGAAAAGGGTACTGCTAGTAGTGAAGTCTAACAAGCTAGCTGCAAAAATAGGCAAAAGCCGTAGTCTTCCAAGCTTCAAGATCTCTTCCAAAAAGAATTTCTTCCCTCAGTTGAGCTTCGTTACTCGGATTGGGAACAACAGGAGAAAGTCAGAGAAAGTCTGCTCAGGAAAGGAGAATTCCTGGTAAAGTTGTAAAAGTGTTTGAAGGGATATCTCTCTTGTCAGGAGAAGTGATCCTATCCAATAAAAACCAATATTGTAATTTTACACTTAAATGAAGTGAAGGAATGCAGTATGCCTGTTTTAGTTTAGTGCTACTTGTGATACCACGTAGGTATCAGACAGAGAGAGAAAAAAAGAGAAAGCACGAGAGGAAAACAGCCTTTTGAAGGATAAAAGTGAATTATCAACGTTTACTCCCGTCCTCAGTATAAATCGAATTTAGCGTCTTTTCCCTGATCTTGTCAAGGCCTAAATTTGATTTTATGTTTCATTCTCAACTATTTTCTTACCAGGCATAGTACTCAGAGTCGAACACAAAAAAAAGCTCCAAGGATTAGAGCAAGTTTCTCTGAGAAAATAAGCGATGTGAAAATCAACTAAGAAAGCGACGTGAAAATAACTTTATCCTTATAAGATTCTATATCCATTGCTGGTTGGCTTTTTATGTAACAGCTCAAATCATATCACAAAAGCCAAGAGTGATTCTAAATCAGACATTCAATTTCGTGGTGTGCTGGCATTTTCAGAAAGAAATTGAACAAACAGGGTATAAAATAGATTATAAGCGATATATCAAGTTCACGTGAATCCGACAGAGAGCAAAATGGGGAAGAAGGATATTCAACAGGGCGATGACGAATACCAAGGCTGTTGCAGAAAATGTATTGCCATACTGGAATGCTGCCGTTTGGCACCCGGGACTGGAGTGAAAATTGTGTCTATTGTTTCAATCGTAAGTTTTTATCTACGTGAATACAGGAAGGAGGTGAGTTGTTTTCTGGGATTNCCCGGGACTGGAGTGAAAATTGTGTCTATTGTTTCAATCGTAAGTTTTTCTCTACGTGAATACAGGAAGGAGGTGAGTTGTTTTCTGGGATTCTATTTGTAAATTTTGTATGTTTCTTTTACGTAGCTACTCGGCCTGGCGTTTTGCTGTTTGGGTGTGTGGATGATCATCGTCACATCCAAAAATAATGAGCTTCCCCTAAAGAACCAAGTTGTTTATGAAGTAAGCGAAGGCCCAAGTGGAAAGTCGGCGTCCCCCTCAAATGCCAACGGACAGCCAGCGTTATCAGTCCGAAACACAGTTATCAGCGCAGGAAATTCTGAAACAATTTCAACACAGTCAAGTCTTTTCGATACATTATCAGTCGATATGTCTGGACCGTCATCGGCCTCGTCGGCATCGTCCTCATCATCATCTTCCTCGTCGAATCTTGTTGGAGGAAGCTCATCATCGTCGTCATGGCCCTCAACTTCGGTGTCAATGGGAAAAGGAGCTTCCGGTCGAAAACCTCCGACTATGAACCATACTGGTCCGAAGAATCTGATTCTTTTGACGACTTATCACCAGTATCTACTGGGCCTCGGAGTTCTCTCTATTTGTGTGGGATTCATACGCGCCCTGGCTAGCATCTTTTTACTCTGGAATTCAGTTGAAAAGGTATGTCTCCATCATCAATTAGACACAGTCTATCTGGACATTTTATATACACACCTCGTAATGAGACAACTATTTGATATCATTAAGCAATTAAGATTGAGCAAGAATAGCAGAAGCACAAAAAACATGTTCCGTGGTGGGCTCTCAAGTTTCTCTCGTTGAGAGCTTTCTAACACACATTTGTAATGACCATTGGGCCTAAGTTGCATCATAAAATGTAAAAAGCAGCGAGCTAAGATTGCAAAATACGTGCTTAATGGTCTTCTATAACGAAAATGTGAGAAGTCGTTTCCTCTCTAGAGCTTTGCCAGAGCTACACGCAACACACACGCTGATACAATATTCACGTTCCTAGTCTCGCGTGAATGAAACATTTGGGAGGAAATAAATTGAAAGAATGAGAATAAGGTCCAAGTGGCTGGTTACTGAGATTTATGATTCTTGAGGCGTTTGTTTCCTTTTCCTTGTCACTGTAATCTTCGCTAGTCTTTTGTCTTAAAAATAGAAAAAGGTTGGATGCTACGAAGCAGAGTGGCCGCTCAAGACAAAAACGCCTGGAGTTCAACATTATTATGATAAGGAGCGAAAGCTCCTTTATAAAATCGTCGCTTCTGTCTGTCCGCCGCAATGCATCGTACGAAGCTCAAATTTTCCGTACTTAGTCCTTGTTCACCAAGGACCTCTAGTGCCACGTTTCAAAATTTTTGCATGTCACGTTAGTTAGTTAATGGTACAATTAAAGTTAAATGCTCTTTAAACATCAAAATATTTTGATTACCGATTTCGATAGAGCTCTTTGAGCTGAGCAATTTTTCTTATTGAACATATGGCTAATTACGCCATCTTCACTAGTTAATGGCACAATTAAAGAATACAGATATGTTCCATTAATGACGAAATATTTTTATTCCAGCTTTCGATAGAGCTCTTTAAGCTAATCATTAATGCTCTTTGAATCCTTGACTAATTGTCAATTGTCACCCTGAACCCTGATTCGAGTTTTTTGCACTATAAATCCATATACTAAAACTAAAATGTAATCTCGTTAATTTCTTGCTTAGCAAGGTTTTTGTTATTTGGATGTTATTATGATGAAAAACAGACGGATAAACACTCCTATTATATTGCCGTAAGCGTGATTCCCTTTCGCTCCTTCAAGAATTCGTGGTGCAACGGACTGGTTATGAGGGAAGACGATGGGAAAATTAGATGTGATATAGTTGGTTATAAAATAAGAGCTGAGGAGCTCGTTTTATGAAGCTTTTCAGTTTGGTAATATGACGTGCATTGAATATTAGTCAAATTCACAGGTGCATATTGGCAGTAGTGGAATTTTAAAGTGGATTTTTAGGTACTTGGGAATAAAATACTGTGCTTGCTCACTTCAATGAAAGCGAGTGGAAGACTGATAGAACTGCGGAATGTTTCCACGTTAATGTTAGTCTAGACACGAAAACGGAAGCTGGTTCAGCAGAAATTGAGTGCGTTGTTGGAACACCTTATATTTTATTGATTGTGATTGCTACTAATAACTTTCACTCTATACGATCGTTTTGTAACAGTTGGCTTCNCTTTCACTCTATACGATCGTTTTGTAACAGTTGGCTTCAATAGGTTTATGTTGTATGGATTCTTTAATTTATTGCATGAATATAAATAGGCGTTTAGTTTGAAATTAACGGATGCGGTTTATCTGCTTTTCTGATGGATATTGGTTTGAATAATTGAAAGTTAATACGCATTCCATATAAGCTGAGCGTGTTCTGAATTCCTTTCACAATTTAACAAAAATCCTGGTAGATTTAGAGATATGTAAATGCAACGCTAATGTTAGTGGACCGGAAAATCCAAAATAAGAACGAAAGCTTCATTGTCCTTTTGGATATATACTTTTTTTTTATGATTCCCGTCCATAAATTAGCCGCTGTTGATCTTGTTTGTTCCCATAATATTAAGTATCTTTGAAGGAAGTCGATGGATATCTATCCGACATGAAACTCATTTCGATACAAAAACCACAAGAGAGAGAGAGAACTTTTAGCATAGAGCGATTTTGTTTGTTTTGGAATCCGTGATTCGCCAGCCACCCTCGATTAACTATGTAGCAAACCACAAGCGCGTTTCCAGCATGTTGTCTTTTTCCCTGATACTTCCTGGGGCCATATCGACATGTTATAGTTTCTTCAACCTTTGGAATGGAGAACAGCGGAATGCAATAGAGATTACAATAAAATGTATCATGTACGCTGCGCATACGTATTAATAGCTTAATTCGTTAATTCAAATAAACAAATCACAAATAATTTTTACTTGGCGCCCTGAACAAGAATAAGGAAGTTATAACTAGCAGTAACTTTGTACTTAAAACTTATCATTAACGAAAGAGATTAATAGACGATATAATGAATTTGAATCTACGATGTAAAAAGACGATGGTAATGCAGCGGCGATCTCATTGTAGCATTTTCTTGAATCCTATATCCTGTTTTCAGTATATTTTCACATTACTCACATCAGCCCCACCGCTTTCTCTATTTTCTCCGTCGCATAATTGCTATTTTTATGAGTCTACTTTCATGAAAATGGAACGCTCGGGGTATGATGATGAATTTCAGCAAGGTAACTTAATTTTGGAGATACGCGTGAAAACAGTGTTTCCTGCTGGTATCATCTAGTCTTCCCCCGTTCCCTCTCTGTGGACTGAATGAGGACTACATTCGGGGAATGTAAATGAAAATTCATACTTCATAAAAGGTAAATTAAGATAAAGTCTCCAAGACGTAGGCAGACATTCTCTCATCATGAGATTCGTTATCATAAAAAAGGAAGCTCACCCGATTTTGCTCAGCAGCTTTCGCTTGTGTCATTGCCTAGTGTTTTGAATACATATCATTAAGCAAAAGCTGGTTTGCAAAAAGTTGACGGGAAATATTATTAAAAATTGCTGAGCACCGTGTATACGTACAATACAAGTTTTTACGATAAGGCTCCTTCATGCAAGCAGAAATTTCGGATGTACTCCTCAGATAATATCTAGCTTTTGGCTACGTACATCAAAGGATCCAAGTCATCTTGCTTCATTTCTATGAGCTCATTCATCATTTTTTTTCTTAGTAATGCAAGAAAACTTCTAGTATAGAGATTGAACTGAATCGGTATGCACTTCCCTTCAGTTTCCATCTACATGGAGTAATAGTCTAGTGGCTTATCGAAGCAGCCTTATTACGTATTCCTCTATCGTTCGTAAGGAGAGGAACGAAAGAGAAATGTTTTCATCAATAGACCCAAACCATAAAAACGTCGAAATCATCAGCAGCAAGATAGAATGTGTGCTGTGTGTAGGATGTTCTCAGTATTTGTCCAACACAAACATTATAGTTTTAGAATATTTCCTTGGGTTTTTGTATCTGAGAACGGGTGCACAAAAGGAATTTTATTACTTGTATTGTGTTGCACACAATTTGTAATCACTTTCACTCTACAGATATGTAGAATATCTATTAGCAAACGCACGGTTCTACGGCTGTTTACACATAGATACCCGACCCCCTGCATGAGTGAAAGTTGTCATGTTGGTACACAGGATACCTTTATTTGCAGCCACCCAGATGGGTTGTTTCGGTAGGAGATGTTTATGACTGAACGGTTGGATGGAGCTGGAAAGCGTGCAATAGTGTGTCTGGAGAAAGTTGCAATCTGACACAGTGTACGACCAACAACAAGCTATTTGTGCCAAAAAAAGAGACACATTTTAATAACTGCACAGCTTTTATTGCTTTCATATAAAATGATGATAAAATGTATAAAAATGATAGGTAAATAATGGAGGGAAGGAAAGGCCATAAAGAGAGATTGCCATTTTATTGCTAAAAGGGTATCAGCAGTACATCAAATAAGCCCTAGTGATTAATATATTGTGCCAAAGGGTAAACAAAAAACTGTAGCTTCCTTTTTACGCAAGACAGGACTGAACATAAACTATAAACCATGCTGATCCATCTAATCAGAGAAAATGAAAAATGTCCAATGTTTTTATTTTATTTTCTCGTTGTCTAACATCAGGGACCTTTTAAAGGGAAGCAGTATTTATGGTTCTAATTATGTTCTGTACGGTATTTTATTTACTGGACGATCCAGTAATTCTCTAACTACTATAAAGAGTTTTTAGCGCTTAGCGTGGCTTTCTATATGGCAACGATACAAAAGAGAGGACGTGGGAAGTGTTGGCACATTATACTTTACATCCTGTACTTAAAAGCTCGTCTTCAACACTTTAGAAAAGTCACAGAGTTTCCCAAGAGAAGTTGCAAATTTGCAAAGGATTAGCAGTCTCCGTAGTGAATGCAGATAAGCGTAAAGCTACCAGCACATTTACATTCTTAAAGAACAAGTTTTTCGTAAGGAAAGAGGCTTGATAAGTAAAACTACTCAGAAAGTGTGGAGATGGGGATCGTCCTCTTCATATAAATTTAACAGACACAATGCTAGAGTCCTTTCGTTATCATGCAGGATTAGTCAAGGATTAGGTGTAGAGTGTGGACAACTATAAAATGTAGTCAAGAAAGTAAGGCATTTACTAACAATAGCATGAATTTCAAACACTATCTTCACTTTCGCTTGCAATGTCTAGCGTATAAACTAAAGTATACGTCAAAGATATGTATTGTTAGAAACCTACGAAAACTAGCCTGATACATAAGTATATATTGACGGTTGGGCCAGGTTTTGACGAAGACGTAGCACGAGCTACAAAATAAAAGTCAAGATTGAATTTGTTTATAAAGTAATCTACTTCTGGCTTGTTTAGTCCGTCCAGCAGACGGATCTAAGGGAAGAGTAAAACTTAATTTTCCCAGCTTTATTAGAAACTTTCTAAGCGAGAATACGTGTTAGTTAGAAACTGTTTCTTGCGTTGCACCATTCCGGGAACAGCTTGGAAGGAACACTTGCGCAAAACCGGTGGAAGCTTGTGTTGTTGTTGTTTTCGTCCAACCGTCTTGTGTGGCCTGTTAAAATGGAGTTTTTTTTTTGGATCACGTTTTCCAAAGGTTGACTTTGAGTTGTGGTTGTGTAATGAGGTGGAATGGTTTTCTTAAATTCTTGTTTCAAAGCAATGTACGTAGGATTCCGTATAAAAACTTTCTTTCTTCCTTGTCGTTTGTTTTTGTAGTGCTCAGGTGTGTTGGGCTTTTCTTTTACAGATTTATAGCCTGCATTATAAATGCAAAATATGAACCTCTACGTGTTGTAATGGTATAACATAACAATCGCCACTACGCAAATAGACCGTGACTGACCGTTCATGTAACCCTTTTGACAAAACAAAATGGTAAAAGTTCAGGGACATTGTCTGATCATTGAAATACGAGAACTCTTGGACTTCATGATAGAAAACGCCCACCTAACACAACAAAAAGTATACATTACCCATGAAATACATATACTTTAAATTTTGTTTTGCCCGTTTTGCCATAAATTCTAATAGAAACGTAAACCTTCACACAAATAGATGGACTGTAGAATGCCAAGGAAAACGCATAACGCACAACAATCCTTTTGTTCCATCATCCTTTGTCAGCTTGTTAGTGCAGGAGAGAAACACGAGAAGAATTCTTAATGACTACATACATAATGCAAGTTTTACAAACTACTCCAAATTTCCTAATTCTAGCATCTCTCACTACAACGATACATTTTCTCATGGTACTAGCCAGTAGTTTCGCTGGAGAAAATTGTAAAATAAATGGAATGAAGTGTGCACTCCTATTGCTAACGGACCCTAAAAAAGTTTGTCTATTTCCAATAGCATTTTTGTAGATTCCTTTGGCAGTCCTTTCGAAGGAAAAAGTTTCAGCTAAAATTGGCACATTTTTTTCCTTTAGAATGGAAAAAGGAAAGTTTTTTTTTCTCTGTCTAAGCCTTTCCGAGTAGTCCGCTTGCTTGAGCTAATTAGGAAAGGAAGGCGCTGTCGACCACTGTTTCCTTCCTTAGTAGTATGGGAAAGAGTCATTTTAATGTTTCAAGTTGGATGACAAAGTTGTAAAAATGCGAATAGGTGAGAGTCATAGAATTAAATATCACTGTTTACGGGGATATACTGCATGCACATGTTCTGAGTGCTTGGAGGAAAGGGAAAGGCTAAAGTATGTATCGCATGAAAGCTTTATTGTCCGAACGAAGTAGTACTTCATACACACAACAGGGTGTAAATATGTAGTAACAGTAACCTAGTAACAAGCCAAGAACGTGAAAATTGCATAAAAGTGCAATTACTGATAGATGTTAGGTTTACGTTGGAGTTCTTGAAAGATATGCGACAACACTCCATATTTTATCAAGGGGTCAAAGCTTCTTTATATAGTCGTCTCTTCTGTCCGTCTGCCCGTTTGCCGTATAGCTCCGTCCGACACAGTGTACCGCACGTTGATTAGTTAATCGCGCAATTAAGGTTAAGTTGAGCTGAGAATTTTTGCTTTTTAAACACACTACGCATTATGCCATATCGACCAACTAATGGCGATATTAAAGTTAACACTAATGGTCCATAAATGACGAAACATGTTCAATCCCGATTTCGATAGAGCTCTTTGAGCTGATCATTAATACTCTTCAAATCCATGACTAAATTGTCAACTCGTTGCATGATGTGAGTTTTTGTTTGCACTACAAATTCATACCCGTGTAAGCGTGCTTCCCATTCGTTCCTTGAAGAATTCGTGGCCCAACGGAATGGTTACAAAACAAAACATTATTGAGCTGTAAGTTGTTTCTACTCGTGTGCTTGCTTGCTTTCATCTGAGCTTATTATGACTAAACAAAATGCTGTTGACAGAGCTGGCCATGAGAAAATTTATTTCCAAAGAAACCGGCGCTAATAAGCTGACAATGATGACATGCACCGTTACTTGTTAGCTGTTTGTTATACAATTTAATTGATAGTGCACCTAGTTAGTTTCCTCGCGCTGAAAGCAGACAAAATGTGATGATGCACTCTGCTTTTAGTTTGTTTGATCTTATGTTGTATGATTGAATGTAGCTAGTTAACGTTGGCCCATCACTTCTCATTGTTTCTAATGATCATTATGCAACGACAGATTTTTATTCGAAATGTGTGTCACAAAAAAACCTTCATTGACATTTTTAATGAGCTACTTCAACAATTTCCTTTAATGATATATTAGGAATGAAAAGACGATTTTTTCATGTCAATTCAAACAATGTTTTTTAAATTTAATTTTCAACGAAAAACAAGCATAACAGAAAGATTTCAGTACCGATTCGGTATTAATAGTTAAATTATTATACATATGTAGTTCTCTAACCTTCAAGTAAATTATTAAACATTGTTGCTATCGCCAGTTTGCCCTCAATGCCCTCTTTTTGAATCTAAAATTTTCTTCTCTTGTCACAGTTTCTCTATTTGAAGGAAAGTTGTTTCTTTTACAGACAAACATTTTCCTGAGGGAATAGAAATTAGGTAGTTGTCGGTTCCACCTAACTATTAAAATAACATTACGAAAAGCTAAAGCGATACAATAAACAGTTTATTCACTACTCTTCAATTGAAAACTTTTTAGATTGTAATATTACATCAGGGAACTGAAAATGTCTCAATATTTGACATCGATCTTCGTTTCTTGAGGAAAACACAAAAGTCTATAAGTTTTCCTCTCTCCACTTTGAACAAGTTAAACTTCTTGTTTCTGGAACTGTAAAAGCAAAACTTATGATACTAAAAGAGTTACACAAAGCAAATCAAACGTCAGAAACAAACGCCATTTTCTTTTCGGAAGAAAGCAGTCAAGGAATCGTGAAGAGAAACGTATATAACCCTCAAGATATTTGCAATTTTCCCGTAATTTTCTCTTTTAGGAAGCCATTTCGGTAACTTTATGGATTAGATAACTTGTGCAAATGGAACATTCTTACAGAATAGCTTGTATTCTTTTGACACAGCAAAATCTACTTTCACTTTTGGCATTATTGACACAAGTGTAATACAGTCGATAGCTTAGTTGATTTAGGATATTAGTACACCTGTATTAGAAGGCACACTTTTAGCGGTAAGCGCACATGCTTTCACCGAGCAACTTAGAGAGCCAGTTAAGAGTCTGAAAAGTTTGCAACAGCTGAAGTTAAACTTTTGCCATCACAAGCTTATTTTTTCTGGACTAAAAGCAAATGAACAGCGAAGTGACAACAGCGTAAATAATCTTGTAAGTAGCAGGAATACATGAAGAATGTTTGGTAATGGAATATAAGGGTCTAAACTTGGACGGTTGCCAACTTTTATACTTGCCTGTTTACCTATACCATAACATTGAGTGGTTCAATAATCGAGACATGTATCATGAT